>JANHGB010020030.1:15974-29565 GCA_026283785.1 Coracopsis vasa
GGACACCTTCCACTAGACCAGGTTGCTCCAAGCCCCGTCCAACCTGGCCTTGAACACTGCCAAGGATGGGGCAGCCACAGCTTCTCTGGGCAACCTGTGCCAGTGCCGCACCATCCTCACAGTGAAGAATTTCTTCCTTATATCTAAGCTAAATTCTAAATCTCCCCTCTGCCAGTTTAAAGCCATTCCCACTAGTCATATCTCTACGTGCCCTTCTAAAAGGTTCCTCTCCAGATCATTTGTAGGCCCCCTTTAGTCACTGGAAGCTGCTCTAAAGTCTCCCTGGAGCCTTCTCTTCTCCAGGCTGAACACACCCAACTCTCTCAACCTGTCTCCGTAGGAGAGGTGCTCCAGCCCTGTGAACATCTTCATGGCCCTCCTCTATACTTGTTCCAGCAGGTCCATATCCCTTTTGTGTTGGGGACCCCAGAGCTGAACACAATACTGCAGGTGGGGTCTCAGGAGAACAGAGTAGAAAGGGAGAATCACCTCCCTTGACCTGCTGGTCACACTCCTTTTGAATCAGTCCAGGATATTGTTGGTTTTCTGTGTTGCAAGCACACATTAGTCCATTCTCTTTTTCTTTTTTTTTTCTCCTTTTTTTATTTTTTCCCTGCAGGTTGGGAATGGGTTAAGTGGGATGAATTTCCTCCAGCAGATCAGCTGTTCTGGGCCTTACGCTGTTTAAGAGAGCAAGGTTACAATCCCTTTACAGAAGAGCTTGATCATCTGAAGGGGTACACGGGAAGTCACCAACTGGGGTAAAAAATAATGGCACATGATGTAACAAGCCAAATGAAAGACCTGCTTTTTGGTGTAAAAGAGAAAAGGATACTTCATGTTCTCTCTGCCCATTGTGAATATACCACCCTTTCCAAAGCCAAAAAGATGCCAGAAGTTTCAGTGCTTTGACCATATTTCATGTGACAGTTGTCTCTCATTCCGCAGCTATTTCTAGCTGTTGTGGTTAATAGTGAATGTTTTCTTTTATATAAATCTCAGAGTGTTTTATTTGGTTAATCTTTATATGGATGAGCAGCACAAGTCAGAGCAGAAATCAGAGAAACATACTCCCTTCGTAACAGTTGCAGCATCAGGCTCAAGAGGAACTTTTTTAAGATAGTGTCCTGCTTTCTATGTAAAAATTCTTTGTGTATCATGCTGCTTTCCTTATAATTGTAAATATGTAAATAAATAATCATAAATCTTAGACCAATTTTTAAACTTAGCCTTGTCTTGTAGCTTCAGTTAAAATAAAATGAACAAAAGTCACGTTCTACAGACAATGCCTCGTTCTGCAGACGGCAGTATATACTTGAAAGTCAGAATACTACAGACATGAAAAGGATTGTCAATGTTAATGATGAAAGGTTTATTGCAGGGGGTGAAGATTCCCCTGTCCTTTTTGCCACCCTCTTTCCTTGCAGAGTTCTGTTTGCAGCTTCAGTTACATTAAAATTTACCTGAAGAAGTGTCCCAGATCTCTACAGTTGATCTTAATTCCTGATCAGGTTACTGAACTCTTAATAGTTCAGTTAGGACTATTATAACTGGAGAGGTGCCTAAGGTGTTCTGCTAGGCTGAACACAAATAGGCTGACACAAATAACATTGCACAAACTAATCTTGATTGATAAGTGTAGCTCTACAGTAGACAGCCATACTTTGGGGCTAAAGAAGTTTGTAGGTGCTAAACAGCACAGTAGGTGTAATTCTGTATGGCCACTGGATTTGATAGAATTGTTCATTTTCAGTTTGATGTGATGAAATGATTGAACGTAGGCAATGAAATCATGGTATACAAAAATTTGTACAAAACCAATGAGTTTATATTTTTAATTTTTCTAGGATCTGTAACCAGATTTGATTCTTTTCCAGCTGAGTTCATTAGAACATCAGCAATTCATTTTAGGATATGACTCTTTAAAAAAATCACTAATTGCCACATTTTTTTTCTCTTTGGGTTTCTTTTAAAACACAGGTTTTGTCTGTTTCCAACATAACCGTTGTACAAAGTGTTCTGAGATATCTTTAATTTCTTTTGAATAAAACATAAGCACAGTATTTAAAGATTAAAATTGTCTAAAATTATGAATTGACTTGTCAGTTCTTAAAATAAATGAGCTTGAACGGTTTAGAGCTTGGAAATGGCTCTTTTTCCTGAGAAGCAGACAGAGTGATATGAGGTGTAAGGATGCTGCTTAATAATTGCAAGCCTCCTGCTTAGAATGTGAAGTATTAACTACATGCTACTTAGGACATATTCTTTCTCTGAAGCGAGTGAAGACGATAATGTTATAAAGCAGTTTTGAAATGGGAAATATCACTGAAAATTCCTTTACCACTGTATCTTTGTAGAAAGTTTATTTTTTTCTATTCAAAAGTAGAGGTTTTCTTCTTGAAAGCAACTTCATGTATACTGAAAATTATTCCATTCAGCTGTCAACAAAGAGGCTGTAGGAAGAGTTGACAGATGTCCTGCCCATCTGTCTCAAAGAATAAAGGGGGGGGGGGAAAGATATTACAATTACTTAATACGATTTAGTGCAATTTTAAATTTTAGAAGGCATCTAGCTCCTGATGGGGAAACAGGGGTCACTGTAGAATGGTTTGTCATGCAATAAATATTCTGATACCATTAATGGTTATATTCATGCTATATGTTGTAAATACACAACAGTTACTGAAATGAGGACACAAACAGTATCACCATATGTCAGGGCTTCTGCATCCTTTCTAAGTGGACTGATGAAATGACTACAGTCCACTATTGCAATCAGCTGTCAGCAATCCCTAACTTAAATAACTTGGTTTGTATGTATCATGCATTTGTACTTTTTTTTCCCCAGGAAGTTTGATTCTCAGTATTTTTTAGCTGCTAAGGCTCAGTGCTTTCAACTAAGTGTTATGTTTGATTTTTGGTACATTTACTAAATAGGAAAATCTACTGGGTACACATTTAAGCCACTGAGTAACAGAACACTCAAAACTTTATGGTTTGCTTAACTTACTGTAATAGACAAAATTCACCTAATAGTTATATTATAGTTATCCAGTACTCAGAAAAATACTCCTGGAACAGCATACAGTTCGGAGCACTGATGTAAAGAAACTCATTAGGATGCATCTTATACCCAGAGTCTGATTTTATGCTAAGTGAACTGTGGGCAGAGCTGTTGTCTTACCTGTTTCTTAGATGTAACACACTGGTCCCACATTTGGTCCCTTTTAATCCTTCAACAGACTAACAAGCAACCCAGGAGAAAAAAGAAAAGTGTTCACTGCTTCTGTTCATCCTTATGGCTGGAAACAATCACCCACCTCCACAGTGAATCACATGATAAAGCCATGTAAGAGTTTTGGGTAGACTGTACATTACACTTCCCATCACTATTAATTATCTCTATTTGTATTTCATGCCAAGAAAAGTATGTTCTTACAAATGAGAAGACAAAAGAGACTAGTGAGCTTTGGCTATGTCTCAAGATGTGTTGAGAGAGGGGCAATCAGGGAAGAAAATACTAATCCCACGGTACAAAGCATTGAGAAGCTGCATTTTGCAATATTGTGTATGATTCTGATCACACATGTTTAAGAAAAAACAATGTGAACTAGAACAGGGGTAGCCAAGATTAACTAGAATGATTGAGATGGGGCAGGTGTATTTGAGTTAACATAAATTAAAAATTCATGTTAATACAGTCCTCTATGAAGACATTGGGGATAAATTCCAAAGAGGAAAACAGGGTACTAAACAAAGGTTAAAATATGTATTTATATTAATAACTTCAGACTGCAGAATAGAAGTGGAATTTTAGTAACTCTAAAAATACTTCCAAAAGGAACAGCTGAGACAAAACCAAACTCCCAATTTCTCTTAAAACAAAAAAGCATATTGCCCCATATTATGCAACTGAACCTGACTGAAGTCCTTTTCATGTCTACATCCTTATGGGATTTGTATGTATGTTGGTCATATGTGGCAGCATTACTGACAGCAATACTTGGAAGATTCTCAGAACAAACGAGGAAGTACCGGACTTATCAGATACATCCTTTGGGGAATCTACAAAATGGCAGCATGGAGTAAATTTGTGATCTGTCCTTCAGGAAGCCTCGCTGCAGGGCAGAAACCTATAACTGCCATGAGCAACAGTTCACATTAGTTTCTGATCTGATCAGAGGTTTACTTAAGAGAAAAGTAGCCATCGTAAAATACTCCTTGAGCGAAACAGACCAAGGAAAGCAAAAACAAGTGCCTTTGGAAAGATGAAAGAACATTGTAGCTGAGGCAGGAAATGCAACTGCTGAAGTAAACAAATCAGAAGGTTCAAAGAACTGAAAAATTATAGACAAGAATAAAGAATCTATGAGTACTTTGAACTGGAAGGAGCTGAACCTGCAGTGTGCCCCAAAGCATGTCATCTCCAGGGGCCCAGGATGCTTAACCAGAAGCCTTGCAAATGCATGGGCATTCTACATGACTGCCTCAGGGTCTGCCCAGTTATGTGTGTACCTGACAAAGCTCAGCTGAAAAGGGCAGGCTCTCAGTTCGTGACTCCTCAGTTGCTTCTAATACTGACTTGGCACTTTGCAAAGGGGAAAAATGAGTACAAGCTTCTGAAACTCTAATCAGAATTCAATCACATACTGGGATAAAATGTGCTGACTACTGAAGTTACTGTGTAACTCATCTAAGTTTGCAAAAAGAAATGCAAAGTTACATCAAAGTTCAGTTTATTTAAGACAAATCATTATATATTACAATAATTACAAACTTTTTCCTTACACCTTATTCCCATGTTTTTGTTCTCAGCTCAAAAACATGGAATTAGGCAGTGACAAAAAAAAAGATATTAAAATTATAAATGTCATGTCTCATTTCTGTGCCATAGAAAAGGCTATCATCAAAAGAGTAAAGTTACTAACAAACATACATGGGGATTCCCCTTACACCTTTTTTCCCAGGAACTTTTGTCATCTAATGTATAGTAAATATATATATACACCATGTCTCTTGCAAACATACACATTCACACATTTACATAATCGCCGGAAATGTGACATCTCTCCTCCAGCAGAAAGCTCCCAGTCATTTTACTTGAATATCTAATGCAAAAAAAAAATATTCTAAAGTCCATGGTTTATAAATTAGTCACCCTATTTCTGAGCCAGCTGTTATCTTCTCCCTACACAGGGCCACCAGTGTAACAAAAGGATATTGTGCCTTGTGATGAACAGCACCCAACCTACCTTTACCACAGGAAAGGTCTACTAGGGATACTGTCCCTCTTGTACCTAGTCTGAGTCACTACTGCTGCTTGAGGAGTCTGTCGACATAACTTCTACATCATCTTCATTCTCTTTATTGTGTCCTGGAGGCTCCAACATGAAGTCATTACTATGATTAGGAGGTAGCATGTTCATTGACATATCACTTGACTGCCAAGGATACTGAGGAGCCAGCACATCTGGAAAAAAGGGGCATTATCAAACAATCAGCTTTGTATATCAACAGACACAACAAGACAGCTCAGCCAGAACTCCAGTTTAAAATTAATCTTTAAATCCTTCCTGAATTCTGGACAGCTGAAACCCTCCATCACTGTAAAAGCCTACACTGCCTGAGAGGCCCATTTATGTAGATGGCTCTTGATCTCTCATCACTCCTCTTTCAAAATAGTATATACGCATACAGAGCTTTTCACCTTCAAAGCACAGTTTGAACTGCCTTAAGTTCACAACCACTGGCAGTAATGATCACCCTCTGTCAGTATGCAAAAATAGATGAAAACATTAGATTAAAAAAACCCTAAAACCTTAAGGTAGACTATAGAAATTCAAAGTAAAAGGTTTTATCCAAATTTCACTGAAAATACCTTGGTTATTATTTTTCCAACAGCAAATATGGCACACCAAGAGCAAAGGAGATGACGGTCCTACTCCAAAACCAGGGCCACAGAGATACTTGAAGTGGGAATGCCCCACTGTGCCCCAGCCAGGCCAGCTTCAGTTGCCTCTGACTTCTCTCCCCTCTGGCTGTTTCTTCTCTTCTACAACTTGCAAAACCATTCCACACTGTACTCCCTACAAACCTACCCTCCTCCCACACTTCTTAGCCTCCTCCTTCCTTGCCCCCCTCAAACAGTTCCCATTTCAAAGCTGCACTATGCATCTATATGCCATTTCTTCTCCCTTCCTTTTAATTTATGCTCCTACTGCTGTGCTTCAATTCTTCTCCACTTACTACCAGGCACCACAGCTAAGACTATCCCATAGAAGAAACCAGCTATCTCCCACTTACAGCAAGAATTAAAAATAATTAGGTAGTCAGAAGTGAACAAAAACCCACGCACATGTCACTCTGAGTACAGAAAAAGAGTGCTCTGTCTAAGCAGGGGCGTCATCTATGGGAGATGTATTCTCACTCAGGTGCTATCTAACTCAGATGCAGAGTCTCCACACACATAGTAGCTTCTGATCTTTAAGTTCTCCACGTATGAACTACAGTTACAGTCCCTTAATACCAGATGCATTACCTAGCTGTACAAATCTGACCCATCAGCAGATACCAGGGCAGAATGCAGCCTTTGTGCTAGTTCTGTGCCAGCTTTAGGAAGGCCAACTACAGTACAAGGTTGTCTCATCCCACCTTTGGTGAAGTTAAACAACTTTATTTGAACCAGCTGAGAACATAAGCCAGTGTTCTACATTCTGTGGCCATACTTCAACACTGGAACCAGTCCATTATTAAACCAGGCTGAATGTATGTGCTAAGCAGCCTTCACATTTTGAGGCTACCAAGCAGCGCAGTGGCTGGCTTGCACACTCACTAAGGACTCAGTAATTGGGTATCTCCCTGCAAAAGTCTCTAGAAGGGCTAAATCCCATAATGAGCATTCTCAGGACATGCCTCCACACATCAAGAGATGCAGGATCCCTATACAAAATGCCAAAAAGTAGGGCAAAAGAAAGTAGGGCAGCCTCTACTTTCTTTTAAATGAAGTTTTGATGTTTCCCTTTTACCTATTAGTCTAGTAATTAAGAGCATTTCCCCTGACATAGGATACAGATTCAATTAACAACTTTACTTAGGTGTATAAATACCACATTTTCCAGCTTCTCAAGGAAAAGTCCTGAAGAGTGGGCTTTCAGTTCTTACAGAGAGACAACTCAAAAGTAAAAGGAGCAAATCTGCATTCTCTAAGGCAGAGGAGGCAGCCAGAATGGGCTCTACTGAAACTTAAGCAAATAAATGCTCAAACTCCATGAGGAAGACACAACCTTAACTCCTACTCTGACCATGTTTCAGAAGAACAGAAAAAGTAGTACATGGGCCCATCCTCAGCACTTCCCTGGTGAGCTGCTACAGACAAATGTCAGGGTCCCACTCCTATTAGCTCGCTGACCCATTTTATCCAAGGCCAGAGGTTTAGAAAGCAAGATAGTGCAGAACTTCAAGGCACTTCCTAAGAGGTGGTAATAGGATTATAGAGATGATGAAAACTACTAAATCCAAGTTTACTGTTTCTCCAATGGGTCATAATACAGAGGTTTTTAATGTATTTAGTACAATTTTTGAAAACAAGCTTTCCAGACCACCTGAAAGTGGCTTAACAGTCAGGTAAGAACTGTTACAGATCTCCTATGAAACTAAACTAAGAATCATCCACAATTTAGTCTAACCATGGTAGATTAATGATGCACAGGTACAGAACCACTGGATTCTTGATTCATTTACTATAATTTACTGCTAAATTCTATTTTAGCATGAATGAATGAATCCCACTGCAGTCAATGGAAGTGCCCATTTCACTAAGCAATTAAAGTAAGGGACTATAAAGCTCAATTCCTACACTCAAGGTACTATCTCACAAGCTGTCCTCTGCAATGTCTTTTCAATCCAGAACTTCTAAGCAAAGAGTCTTGCTATATGCAGCATAGACTTAAAGGAAAGTAGCGGATGACAATAAACTTTTCTTCCAAATGCAGCTTTCACAATCCCATACTTTGTCATCACTACTAAGAAGAGATTGCTTTGAAAATGCTGCTTTCTATTATCATTTGAAATCACTTAATTTACAGCAATTTAAGTGAATTGAATGGTGATTCAGTGACTTTTGCTTACACTTAGTTGTAGTGTCTGCAGTATGATTTAACATGAAGTAAAATTTATGCAATTTCTAAATGTTAACTCTATTTACTACATGATCGCTGCTAGGGAACAACACTGGCCATAATTTTCATTATTTTTACTCTGATTTGCCTTTGCAAATGTATAATTGCTATGACTGTACAAGGAATAAAGAAAAGCAAACAAAACAGTTTCTCTTACCTGGCAGTCTGCCTGCAGCAAGTGCATCCCCTGGTAAGTGTCCATTAACTCCATTGGTGGATGGGTTGTTCATCTGACCCAAGAGACCACTCCTCATTTCCAGATCTGTAGGATATGGCCTACGTGGGTCCCCTTTAAAAAGAAAAAAAAAAAAAAAGGGAATGTTTTTAAATATTTAGCAATTGTCTTGCAGACATTAACTTTTTCTTCAGTGCCTACTTTCCTGACCAAAGCAACCATACTCTGATTGCTTAGATCAGCAATGAGCATCACATCTGTTTTGTTAAAATTCAAGTCTGCAAGTCTGTGCCTTTCACTTAGACTTGCTTTGTTCATTCAGACTTGGCGGAGAAGCATATTAAAAAGGCACCAAAAAAAAAAAAAAAAAAAAAACCCACAAAAAAAAAAAACCATGTTTAGAGGATATCTTTGCTCTCCCTGCTACTTTACAGCTAAACAGCAAGGGCAGGAATTGGGGGAAAAGAAAAAGCCAAAAAAATAAACCTCACATTCTCATTTTGGACAAGAAGGACAGTTCTTAAAATTGAAACCTGACATGATGGAAGCCCTGCTTCTGACTCTACTAACATACTCTGAAAAGAGTATTATAAGGGGCAGGAGGCAAAATAACTAAACACATGGAAAAGCCTTCAACATACTTGGTTCTAACTTACAACTGGGGCCGAAATTCCAGGGGAAAAAAGCAAAGAGCAGAGGAGGACAGTCAGTTAATGGAATGTGAAGTTTCATAGCCTTTTGAAGATGTACATAATAAAGTCTATAGGACTTTGGATATCTATTTTTCATTGAAAATATAAGCTAGAAGAGGTGAAAACAATGTTACTCTAATAAACCCCAGTGTTTATCACTGTATAAAAGCATTGTAAGAAAAGGTACTGAACACGCTTCATAATAAAAAAAATCTGTTGCCATAAACATGATGGTTACCTGGTACCCATGTGAGAGGGGCACACACAGCATTGCTAGCACTGATCCTATGGGCATATTTAATTATTTCTTCAGAGGAAATGGCACCTGGAAGAATGGAAGAGAAGTTACTACATTCACAAGAGGCTGCATCATTCAATTATTTCAGAATACTGGGCATTAATAGCTAGAAGATTGGGAATGTAATTTTGTCAAACATTAAGAGCATGTTTCAAATGCAGTGGCTACTTAGAGGATTCTCAAGACTATGCAAGGCCAACCTTTACAGTGAACTGATTTTACAGCCACAAGTTCAGTACACCTTCCATGGCAACAGATCTTTAACGCTGTGAAAAACACAAACCAATCTCTTAAGCAGTGTCCTTGACAAGTACAATTTGTAAGAAACTTTTAGCACCTGCTTTATGATGGAATTTTCTGTAGTAAAGAAATTTTTTTGTTGGTTTAATAATTGTAGGGCATACATGTAGCAGCCCTTCTAAATATGTGTGTGTATTACAGTAACATAAGCTTAATGAAATTCCTTGATTTTTTTAGATGAAAGAGGTGTAACAAGATGATAAAAGACGCGTAAAAAAAAACAACCCAAACATAAACATTAAGAAAATGCCTCCAAAAAAAACCCAAAGAAGTAAGTTTCACTTGATAAGTGCCATAATGTCAGAAATTGTTACAGGTACAAACCAGTACCACTAGCTAGCCAGTCTTTCAAATACAGCGCACGCATACACAAAGCATTCTCTTCCTTTTCTCAGCAGACCTGCTGAGGCAATTTGGTGAGAGGCAGCTAGGTAACCAGATAGACTATTATCAGTCCAAGAAGAGTGTTGAGACACTTGAATTCAAGTTTAATATTAAAGACATGTTTGCCACCAAAACAATATTAATTCCTGCCTTTATTCTGTTTATAGGTTCATAATGAAATGGAAATTTGTTTACACACAAAGCATCTGAAATCTGTAATAGCAGACGAAAATAAATAAAATAACACTAACTCAAGCTCATGAGCAACTTTCTTTACAACTGCATTTACATAGTATGTATAATCATGGATACCCACCTTTTCTTGCCTTTTCAATTGATTTCAGCTTTTCCTTTGCTTGATAAACAGCTGTTGCCTAGTTGTAAAAAAAAGAATAATAATAAAAAACGAAACAAACCAAACCTTCAAAGTGCCTTTGATTTGTAAACTACACAAAGTCAGCTTCATGAATAAACCCTTGCATTTAATTGCATTTTAACAAAGAAGGTTTGGATGAAAATTAGCATTATAGAACAAAACTGAATACCATGATAACTAAAGAGTATTTGACTACCAAAAAAAAAAGCCAAACCTCTAAGCTTTTACAAAGTTTTAAATATTTAAATCTTCTCAAACACACCACCACTTCCTCCAGAGCCACCTTTTCACAAGTAGATGCTCAAAAGCAAACACATCATTATGAACTTACCAGTATGTGCTCTGCTTCTTTTAGTTGTTTCTGCAGCTGCTGAATATCATTATCCCTCTTTTCTACTACCTTTTCTAAAAGCTGCATTTCATGATAGATTTTCCCCTGATCAACTGCCAACTTCATTAGCTCTTGAAACTCTCCATCTCTCTGAATCAGCAGTTCCAGGATCTATTGAACAAGAGTTTTGCAAAACTTTTAATTTAGCTAGAGTAACAATACACCCTCAATCATGCTGTAAAGAGCCACTGACATTCAGAGTATTTCTGTTTGCATGAAAATGAAACAAAATTTCTTCCCTCTGTTCGCAAAAGCAGCCTAAGAAGCATACATCAAAATGAACAAACAAACAAGCAAACAACATGAGGACCAAGAATGCCTTTGTAGTGGGGCCAAAACCTAATCATCACCATTAGCTATGCTCAGCACAGACAAGAAGAGAGGGAGAAAGAGGGTGGTGGTGGGGATATAGAAGCATTGTGCTTACACAAAGAAATATGGCTTAGAAAGTTAGCTTACCTGGCTCTCCTCTCCTGGTTGTGGAAGCTTCTGGTTTCTTGAAATTGCCAAAATTTCAATTAGCTCCCTGAAAGGAAAACTCAAAATTGGTGTTTGCGCAATTTTCTAGGTCATTATTTGTAAATCACAAGTCATCCCCAAATTGTCAGTGTACTGATATCATTACAAAAGTATGCATGGACTTGAGTATTTTATAGTACATTGTTGGCAAGGATTTCTCAACTAAGAGTAATTCTACGAATAGTCTCATGATTGAAGCACATTTTCTTTGTTCTTTCAGCTCATGAAGCACTTGTGCATTTATACTCAATAAATGTGCTGAGTTCCTGCCAAACTAGGTAAGACAAACAGAAGCTGAAAGAAGAAACAGCACAATAAGCCACATTCATACCCTACTTATACTGCCTTTGTTTGTTGTAAGAGGGTGTGGAAGTTGTCCTCACCATTTTACTTCTCTACTTTTCCTCCATTTTTTTCCAAACAGAGCAAGTTTCACACTTGGGCAATTAAGCAATTAAGTCTACACTTTCAAGCACCTAAAGAGTTTGTTGTGAAACTACTTCTACTACAAGTATTTCTACAATGGTATATTAGTTGTATATCAAATACATAGAAATACAATTTAAAAAACTAATAATCTTCAGGTGCTTGGTTAGAAGTGCTTCTCAAACTAATCTCTTGATCACACTTCCAGGTACCCATTTACTTTGCCACCGTTCTGAAAAGCCATCAAGAACCTTGGAGGGAACTCACTAAGCAACAAGACCACAATGCAAAAAGGCATTTCTGTAAATTCCGCAAACTTATTTGGCTTCTAATGGCATGAGTAATTGTCTATCTGAGGACACTGTCCTTTGGCACAGGTTCTCTGCTTGTTTCAGTGCACACAGCTGAGTGGGATGTATGACTCATTCAGCAGTGGGGCCAGAACCTTAAAATGAAAACAAGTGCTTGTTAAAATGTCCGAAAAAGCCCCTCACCAATAAAGCTCTGAGTAACTTCTTGGTCTATGTCTCTTGGTCACTCCTGAACACTAAAATGATTTTACACAACTAGAAAATGAAGAAAGTTGTCATTATCACTAAAGCTTTGTTCTACCTTACCAACCACTGAGCAGTAGCAAACAAAATTAGTAGATCAGCTACCACCACCAAGCTGGTGGCATGGAAGGTTGTAATTCTGCCATATGTTAGTCAGAAAACACACAGACACAGATTCAAAACTATGCAAAGGCTACAGACTGTTGCTTAACGTTTGCCCATATCAGCAAACCAGTATCATGACTGGGAAAGGCCTAGCTTCACAGTCCTGCAACAGTTTGCTGGTCAATAGGCAGATTCACTAAATGTTTTTGAGGGTTGCTCTGAATTCATTATTGTAGAATAGTCCAAATGGTCTAAACAGTCCCAAGATTAAAAAGAAAACCAGAAAAAAAAAAAAAAAAAAAAAAAGCACAACAAATAAAGAGCAATGGGATTTTGTTTTATTTCTTTCTCCACAAACACGTGCTCTCTAGCAACCCGTATGTCACAATAAAATCTAAACCTGAAAGTAACACCTAATAAGAAAAAACAAGATCAACTGACCAATGTATTTTCCTTGTTGTACCAGAGGTAATTACACAGAGTGAGCCAGCCGCAGAGACAGCATGGGTTATTCCATGTGAAAAAATTTTCCTAAGCTCCTACTCTCTCGAGAGGAAAAAATTACTAGGAACCAGTTTTAACTGCACTCCACAACATGGTGGCCAGCATGAGTGAAGGTCATCGGACCAGCCCCAAAGAGCATGGAAAAAGTATCTGAGAATTGCTATCACTCCAAAGGCGGGCTCTGCAGCCTACTTTGAGTTTAACGCTAATACTGGCAATGACCAGAACGGCTTGAGTCATGCAACACCATCTACAAATTTCTGAGTTAAACATAATTTTTAGTGACTAATAAAACGCCTAAAATCTAAGCAGGAAGGGGAGGGAGATGTGTGCATGCACGCATTTCCCAGGAAACTCCTGCTCTAAGAGTAAATAAGGCAACTCTGGAGTCAAGGCTGCGGAGTGGAGCGCAGGGCCGGACCAACTTCCTTCCCTCCCGTAGGAGCCGGCCTGGGGACGGCAGGAGTCGGGAAACGCGTGCTCACGGGCCTGGCCCTGCTCTCGCCCCGCATACTAGCGAGAGGTAGGGTCAGGCCGGGCCGGGCCGATCTGATTCGATTCTACCCGATCCCCTCCCAGCCCAACCCCAGGGACACCCGCTCCTCCCGCCGCCCTCATCAGAGGCTCAGCGACATTCAGCGCCGAGCTCCGTCACTCCACCCCCGGCACCCAGCCGCCACCCGGGGCCCT
>JANHGB010020031.1:0-44304 GCA_026283785.1 Coracopsis vasa
AAAGAAGTGGTAAATGCTCCATCCCTGGCAGTGTTCAAGGCCAGGTTGGACAGAGCCTTGGGTGACATGGTTTAGTGGCAGGTGTCCCTGCCCATGGCAGGGGGGTTGGAACTAAATGATCTTAAGGTCACTTCCAGCCCAAACCATTCTATGATTCTATGAATCAGTGAACCACTTAAAGATAAAATTTCAATTTAATATTATTTTACTTTTCCTCAAAATGCGCTGTTTATCCCAGGATTAGGGGAAGAGGAGTGTGTATGTGACAGTCTTGAAAGATTTTAAAACTAGTAAGTTGTGTCTTTTTATCTCTGGCTTTAAGTTATGATCAAAAAATGGAAAATGTGTTTCTGTCCGTTTTATCAGTGGACAAGCTAGGGATTGAACTGAGCTAGACTGAATAGGGAGAAAAACGTACTTTCTCAACTTACAGACAAGACCACAGCTGTCAGGAGTTGGTTCCTGACCAACACATTATGGTTTGGGGTTTTTAGGCAATGAATTCTCTCCATTCAGTGTTAAAATTCACAGAAAGAAACATGGCCTGCTTGACAGTTGTTTACCTGATTTTAATTGCTAATGATATGTCTTGGTCTTAATACAGTTTATTGTAATTTCAAATTAAATTTAAAACATTTTAGAGCAGTACAAGTAAAAACAGCCTAAAATCTATTTAAAATAATAAGAAAAGCCATGGTTTATTTTTCATGTTTTTCCTTCTGCTTTCTTCCAAAAACTTAAAAAGGCAAGATAGGCCAGGGTGCCTCCCAGATAATAAAAAGAAAAATCTTTTCTTCAGGGTTAAAAAAACTGGTGGAGGATGATAATACTTCATGGTAGCTGATGCTGGGATCCCTCATTCTGGTCGCGAAAGTTCTAACTGAAACCTCCCCTTATGTGGATTCCTGATACAAATATTTGTAATAATTTTTATGTTTGAGTATTAAAATTTTCTTGATAAACCATCCTAGTTAGTTGTTAACTTTTCTTCCGAAACATAATGTTGTTGGTTCATATTAAGTTCAACTGTGGTCTTCCATTCGTTGTAAGGCACGTAGCCCGGCTTTTGTGAAGATAAATGAAAAGCCTGAAACCTGTTACTTGTGAAACTTTTCTTGTTGGAAATAGAATTTAACCAGAACTGTGTTCCCATATTCTGTACTTTAAATGTACACACATCAAGGGGAATTTCTCTTTTTCTGTATGCTAAAGTTACAGGTAGGTGTCAAGCAAGTGAATGGTAACAGTTAGACCAGCAGGTCTAAAGCTATCAAGCCAACGTGTTTGCAAGTGCTTACAAGAATTGCAGCAGGATCTGAACATTTTGTGATGTTTGTTGTAACTATGTAAAATGATTAAAAATATATATATAAAATGTTTTAAATCACTGGCACTGGGCTGAAGTTTGTTTCAAGAAACTTTTTTATAAATAAGATTGTTTTACATAAAGCAAATCTGAATTAAGCTGAAAAGCAATTGTAAGGTTTCTGAAACAACAAACCGCTTTGTAAATGCCCAGATAGATATCGAGGATATTATTTACCTGTGTTGTTTTGGAGGCTAATTTTACAATTATTTTATGCAGGTTCCAAGTGGAACATCTCGTCAGAGTTACCCAGCTACCAGCTATCAGGACTTCAGCAACTGGGAATCTCTAATGAAAATTAAAGAGGGTCTGCTAAGACAGAAGGAGATTGTGATCGATCGGTGAGTAACCTGCTCAGAGCTCCTGCTGCACTGATTAGATGATGTAAAAGCTATGATGTAGAAACTGACTTGCAGGAGAAGTGTTTACTCAGTAAAGTTGCTAGGTTCCAGTCCATGTATTTATACAAAAATGCATGAAAGCTAATCCTTGTAGGAGTTCTTGATGTTTGGATAAAGTGAGGCCTTAACCCAGAAAATGTGCTTTTAATAAAGGGCTTGAGTTTGCTTGTAGGACATTTAAGAAGGGCACTTACATATTTGACATAAGTATAATTTGGCTCAGTCTGTGTTTCAATAATAAACTCTTGGCTTGTGGCTGAGATAAGAGTGATAGATCTTGAAATAGTTGTGTCCTCTTGTTGATAGTTTGCTCCACAGCATGAGGAGAGCTGTGTAAAGCAGGTGTGTGTTGATCACAGGAATGTCAGGCATCCATTATGAATGTTTTTATACTTCATGTAGCAGTTCCTTTCTTTTAATGGGTGGACAATTTGGGCATAATTTACTTTGGGATCAGGAGAATTATGTTTAAGCAAGATCTTTTCCTTCCTCTATTGCAACAGAGCAAGGAAATGCAGTGGTTTAACATGTTTCTGTCCCCTACCAATCTGTCCAGTAACTCTGCTTGCACTGTAAGTGATGATGCTTGACATCAGCTTACTCAGTTTGATGGGGTGTTTAGTGTGCATTTACCTGCCTCTGCAGCTGAAGATGGTACACAAAGGTACAAGCTGCAGGGGCTGTGGCATGGGCACACCATCCCACTCTGCCAGCCCACTTGCAGAGGTGGTGATCTTCCAAGTGGATAAGCAGTTAAAACGGAAATATCCTTTTACTGTTGCTTAGATGTCCCCTGTCAGAGCCTTTTGATCAGCTGCTTAAAGGCTGTCTAAATTGCAGTGGTTTTTTTCAGGCTTGCTGTATCAGTATTAATGCTATATAACCTGCAGCCCACCTCTTGGGGCCCGAGCTGTGAGCAGCATTTGGAAGTACGTTGCCCATGATGGCTAGCAGCAGTCTGGTGTCTCTGCTGAACATATAATCCTCTGCACTCTACATGAAGGCTTGTTATCCAGTGGCAACTACAGAGGCAGTTCACATTATTCTTTTCCCACTGGAAAGGTGTTTACAGTCAAGGGTGAAGTTTCTCAAGTGACAGCTTGTAACTTAGTTGCCTGCTAACATTACACGATACTGTCCATGTTGAGGAAGAAAAGCTATTTCTTGATATCCACTGGCAGTGTGCTGCTTCTTTTTATGTACAAGTGATACATTTGTGTGACTTAACAATAATGGATTTCTGGATTTCTGACAAGCAATTGGTTGAGATGATTCCTTTTCATTCCTCTGAAAAGGCAGAATACCTCCTAGAAGCCACTGAAGCAAAACGAAGACCACTTAGTGATGTTACAGGCATTTCCTTTAAGTACACTTGGTGTTACAGTTTAGCATGTTGTAAATTGTAATAATGCTGTATAATAATACATCACAGAAAAAGCTCTTTTTTAATATTGAGTTTCCATTTAGGAATAACATTTGCCTTAAAAGTTACTATTTTAGAATTAAATAAAATCACATGAAATACATGATTTGTATTATTTAAGATTAGTATAAAATAATGTTTCGTATTTAAAGAGATAATTTTTAATTTTAACAGGAGGTAGTGTTTTCTATGACAAAATAATTTTGGTTTCACTCATGGAGAAAACAGTACATAGCTGCTGCTCAAAATCCTACAAATAGAGCCCCATTATAAAACACTGGTGTTACATTTCTTACTAGATGGGTATTAATAAAACTTAACTGTGAATACTACCTTTCTTCAAGGTAAATGAAGGGAAAATTTTGATATTACCCATATTTAACATTTGGGGACACAAGCTTTGCGCTGAGAGTCAAGATGATGTTTGAGAGTAAATCTAGGTCTTCCAGCTCCTGGTCTTACTGTGCTTATAAACTTCTTTTCAGAATTTGAATTTATTTCGAAATGGTGGCTTAAAATAAAAATATCATGTTTGCTAAAGTCTGGTTAATTAGGATTCAATATGGTAGTAGTTAAATTATAGAATTTATGCTTTCAGGAAGCAGAAAAGGAATTCTTCTGTTGACTGAGGTTTGGTAGTAGGTGTTTGCCAAGAAGACCCTTTCATACCTGTGGTTTACATGGAGTTTTAAAAGGTGTAGCCATATCTCATGGTGAATTTACAAACTGGTAACTGGAGGATGCCTGCAAGACTTGTTTAGTTGTGGCTAGACAGAAGCTGTCTGGAAGCTGTTGGAGCAGGTTAGCAGCCGGCATGGTGCTCCAGCCCCGGCTGTTTTCTGCTGAGGGGTACAAGGAGCAGCTGAATGAAAACAAGTATACCAAGAACACCTTTCTCTTGCCCTTGTCACCAGCCTCACTTTCAAACACAGGGACATTACCCATTTTTTTTAAGGTTAAACCCACTTCTATTTGGAATTACAGTGGGGTGCTGCTAATCCAGGAGGTGGAGGAGATTAACATCACACCACACAGCTTGTTCTGCATGGTGGTGCTTAAATCTGCTGCTAAGTAGGAAATGGAGGCTCCGTATGGGGCAGTATCCTTAAACTTTTCTACCTTTATCTTGTTGAGAAAGGGAGGAGGTGCCAGGGAAGGAAAGAGAAACCTGCTGCCTGCTTCCTTTCGTCCCACACAATGATAAAAAAGCAACAAAAATCCAGCCCTTCCGGATTAGATTTTTAAACTTCCTTGCTTTGCATCAGAAATGTAGTGGTTTGGAACAGCTGCAAGCAAGTTTCAAATAGTTGTTAAAAATGATGCAACGATTCAAGGAATAATGCTTACAATGCAAGTCATCATACTTGGGTACTTTGGTGTGTCACTGGAAGGTCAAAGCTGTGAATAGAATGTTTAAAAAACCCAAACAGCCACCTGCTCTCTGACTACAACAAGTGACTTGATTTTTATTCTATACACTGTGTTGAACAGCAGATTTAATAATAGATTAGTTAAAAAGATTTGCGTTGTGTAGTCTGTCCAGCATAGCAAATGCATATTTTAAACATACACAGTAGCATAAATGGGTGGTTTTAAAAGTAGGTTTGGGTTAGCTTTTTAAAACTACTGTAAGAATCACTGCCAATCTAATGAATTATAGCCTGAGGATGTTTTTTAAGTCTGCTCTTAAAAAATGAGATGGAAACTACTTTTAGGAAGCTAAAATGTGGCATGAGGAAGGGAGCCTGGTGTGTGTGTATGGGATCACTATGTAAGTTCTTCAAGGTGTGTGTCTTATTTTCTCCAAATAAGAACTATTGGTACAGGCTGTGAATAAGGTCTTACGGATTTTATCTGCAGGAGGAGACCTGCTGTTGTAACACTTATTACTAGAATGTCTGTCACCTACTGTACAAAATAATTGGATTATATCATTGCCTTACTTCTCTGGTGGTTAGTATGTAACACTACAGTATATTTAGCACCAGAGGGAGCCAACAGTGCTTGTATTGGTTTAGAAAATTACAGCATCACATTTTAATTCTTTGTGTGGCTTCTCTGTTCAGTACATTCACGACCGTGAAATTACAGTGTTTGGTACAATTGTGAACATCTCTTGAGGCTGGCCAGCCACTGTGAATGTCTCTAGTGTGGTCCTGGCACTGTTTGTTTGGCAGGAACCTTGTGTAGGGGGTATATGAATAAATGCCAAGTATCTGAACATATGACATAAGCTGCTGAGAATAACACTGCATGCAGTCCACGCTTGTGCATGTGGAGCTGAGTGCTGTTCTCTTCCAGACAGTTTAAGGGCATTTGAACAGCTTTTTAAGGAAAGGTAGATATAGAAGTATAGTTCTAATGAATGGCTGCCATTCTTCAGGGCATAATAACATTTACATTCTTAAAACAGTTGCTAAATCTTTCTATCCATAGGTGAACTATGCTTGTTTTCACCAGGGCAAGAGAATTAAATTTTCCTTGCCTTGTATTGTCCGGACTTAAGTCACTGACATCAAACTGTATGTGCTCTAATAGTGCTCATGTTACTGATAGTGTAAAGCTGTAATTTTCTTAATTTGGGATGGTCTGTTAAGATCTGCAGCATTAGCATATCCACTTGTGTGATTTTTGAGAAGGCTTTAAGCTGTATTCCACCGAGGATCTGTGCACATGCATACGTAACTGTGAGTCCTGTGCAGGGAGTAGGGCTGTGAGGAACCTTCTCAGAGTACCTTGCTACGTAAAATGTTCTTTGGTTGCAGTAAGCTTGAAAAAAGTACATTTATCTTTTTCTGACACCACCCATCACCCAGGTAACTTGTGATTGAAGCTTTTGTATCTTGGGCTGGTAAACTTTCAAGAAGATTTTGTTACTGCATAGTTGTTTTGTCATGAAATGAAGTTTGTCAACATTCGTTTTCACATAATAACCTAAAACTTGGTGCTAATGAGAGGATATAGGGCTACAAAGGACCTATATGGTCTAGGGAGAACAAGCTGTGTAGTGGTGTCACTCCTGGTAGATGTCAGTGCTAATTGCTGTCTGCAGTAGTTGATGTTCTAACTTTCTGGGTTGGACAGTTTGGTGATTTATTAGCTGAAACTTTGAAAACTTTTTCTAATATGACTTAGTCTTTCCTCTAGATCATGTTTTCTAGACCTCTCGTGATTTTCATGTTCCTTGAGATCTCTCCAGCTGATTAGTGCACCTTCCCTGCAGTGTCCAAACTGGCCAGTCCAGGCCTTCCTCTGATTGGGCAGCTCGTCTCTCTCGCAGGCCATGCTTGTGTAGTGTTTGCTTCTTGCAGTATAACATTGTGTAGTTTTGGTCAGCTGCAATCCCAGATCCTTGTCTGTGGAACTGGTGCCAAGCTCTTTTCTGTTCTGTAGATGTAAATGTTTTTAGAAAGTTCTGGTATTTGGCAGAGCTGAGAACAGCTGGGAGGTGCAAGGCTTACTCTGTATTCATGCTGTTGGGATACCGCAGAAGTTGAAAACCTCCCACCATGGGAAGGGAGGGTGCAGTCCTCTGAGCAGACAATGTGTCCCACTCATGCCACACACCCCCTTGACAAAGTAGCCCACAGTGTTATGTTGCTGACTGTGCTTTTACCTGCCTTGATTCAGCACTAGCTACCTCCCGAGTCAGGCTAGGATTTCAAACTTCCATCAATTCAGAAAAGTCATTTAAAAATAACAGTTGAACTGGAACAGAAATCACTTCTTGACTCTCAGAGGTAGTGTTCCCCTCTTCTCTTAAAGATAAGTTGTGGCTGGTGGAAAGGTAGTATTCACTTTGAACTGCAGGCTCTTAAAACAGACTTTATTGCATAGGAAGTTTGAGATCATCTTTTCTCAAGAGCTTTGCTGATGTTGGAGTTCTTTGGCATTATCTTCCAAATTACGGAAAACATATTCCCATTGTTTTTAGAACTTTTTTTATTACTGAACTCTTTCCCTGTCAGTATTCTGCACATTTGGACTTGTGGTCCCAAGGGATCATGCCTTTAGAACAAAGGGATATAAAAGGTAGTATCCAACTTCTTAAGCAACGAAACAAAGCAGCATATCTCCAGCTGCCGTGTGAAATAAATTGTAATACAGAAGGATCTATATTACATTGTACTTTGCATCCCAATTCTGAGGAAATCTGCTCAGGCATTTTTATATAAAGCAACTCCTTCTCACTAACTCGTAATTTTTGAAGGTAAGCATCGATTGTCATTTGGTTTGTTATGAAGTTACTAGTGTCCCTTCTTTAGTGGTGGAGGAAATGCTGTTCTACTGTTCCTGAAATCTTTGTAGATACTAGACCTGTATCTATAGAAGATACAGGGATTTAGTAGTAGTGGGACTACGTAGTGTAATGTGGCACCTAGATTTATGCTAATTTAAATCTCTTAAAAGTTGAGGGGAGGAAGTGTTTCTCTGACAGACATGGATTTCTGAAGGCTTTTTCATGTTAGAGTAAGCGAGGGGCAAGGTAAGTTTATGGAGAATAGATGAGTTGAACCCAGGTTGAAAAAAATGTGGTTTATTTCCAGATGAATGCATGTATGAATGTCTGTAAGCATGTGTCCACAGGTGGCTTGTCCTGTGTGAATATGAGAAAATGATGTGAATGTCAGTTATGTCCTACTATTGTTTTTGAGACATACAGAGAAGCAGTTTGTATATTAAGCAGTTTATTTATTATTAATGCTGGTGTCTGAAGACAATCCAGGCTTGTGCATGGTGAGCTTTCAAAGGGGAATTTTTGAGCTCAAGGACAGAACTACAAATGAATCAAAATCAAGATCTGCCTTCCACATTGATACTTTACTCTTATGGCTATAGCTTCTTTTTTACTCGTTTAAATGGATCCAGTTAGTGTGAAGTGGCACCAGTAGTTTTCCTCTGGATTCTAGCCAGTTTTGTAAGTAGAGTCACAGTCATCCAGGATGGGGGGAGCTTGGCTGCCATGTTTGTCTGCAGAGAATAGTGGTGCAGAGAATATGCACCAGCAGAAGCAGCTCCTCACTGTTTGTGGGCAGAGACTACAGATTTAGTAGACACACAATTGAAACACACATGTGAAGCCTTTTTTTGGTCATTCTCTACCCTGCCTTTAAGAGTGTTCTGAATCTGACCTTTAAATACAAATGTCCTGGTAAGGTGATGCTCTTATCACTGAGGCCAGTATTTGGCTTGCCTTTCTCCCTTGACTGATGTGCAGAAGAGCACCAGCTCTCTTGATTGCGTAGCACTGCTGGGGTGGGCTGCAGCAGAAGTCTCTGTTCCACCGACGGCAGCGTGGCTACATGGTACCCACCATGTCCAGGGAGGCGAAGGAGAGCCACAGCAGTGTTGCCTGGGCTCTTGTCTCTTCAGTATTATTGTAGGGCCCCAGCTCTAGGGACCAGCCCCACAGTTCTACTCAGGGCCAGCATTGTTCATATTCATAGAATCATAGAATGGTTTGGGTTTGTAGAGACATTAAAGATTATCTAGTTCCAATCCCCTGCTACAGGCAGGAACACCTCATACTAGACCAGGTTGCTCAAAGCCCTGTCCAGCCTGGCCTTGGACACTGCCAGGGATGAGGCAGCCACAGCTTCTCTGGGCAATGTGTTCCAGTGTCTTACCACCGTCATAGGGAAGAATTTGTTCCATATTTAATCTAAATCTCCCCTCTTTCAGTTTAAAGCCATTCCCCCGGTTCTGTCACTACATGCCTTTGTAAAAAGTCCCTCTCCAGATTTCCTGTCAGCCCCCTTTAGGTACTGGAAAACTGTTATAAAGTCTTCCCTGAGTCTTTTCGTCTCCAGACTGAAAAAGCCCAACTATCTCAGCCTGTCTTCATAGGAGAGGTG
The DNA here is from genome assembly GCA_026283785.1 of Coracopsis vasa. Taxonomy (NCBI): domain Eukaryota; kingdom Metazoa; phylum Chordata; class Aves; order Psittaciformes; family Psittacidae; genus Coracopsis; species Coracopsis vasa. The sequence goes on from JANHGB010020031.1 coordinate 9,046, forward strand.
CTCCAGCGCTCTGAACATCTTTGTGGCCCTCCTCTGGACTCACTCTAACAGCTCCACATATTACCATAAGCCTGTCCCTGATTTTTATCCTACAGCTCCTTCAACCGCAGCAACTTCTCACTCTGCTCCCTCCCTTCCAGCCCCACAAGGGCCAGGGATTGCCAGGGAGCATGAATCTGTGATCCAGTGAGGTGCTGAGAGCTCATGTCCAGGACACAGAAAGGATGCCAGCAGCCTCTCTCCAAGCAGACAGGGCAGCACAGTGTTATTGCGTTTTCTTCTTGTCATCTGCATATACCAACTGCAAGTGAGCTGCTTAGTTACAGACCTGGATTTAGGCAAGCTAGAAACAATTACTTGGTGTTAGGGCACAACTGATGCTCATTACAAGAAAATAGGATAGTTGGTGGGCTTTTTTGCAGTTTGCAAAGGCTCAGAAAGTGTTTTTTTCCTTAGATATGTAATTGGTGAAAGTATTCTGGGATTGACTTTTGTCCCCTCTTCCCTTAGAATCAGAAAGATAGAAGTTTGAGCTAGTGAACCACCCTTTTCGTACACTTGATGCTCAGAATTGACTTTCTCCCCAAACACAGTGTCATTTAGGATCAAGAGCTTTTGCTTTCATCAGCAGGACATTGGCAGAGACCTGTCAGAACTGTGCTGACATATGTCACTTCATTGCTTTCAGTCCTTTGAGTGTGGGCTTTTAGCTTCCTGATGATTGACATGCTTCAGTTTGATTTAAATTGTTGGGCTCAACACAAATTACTGTGTGGGAATGGAAGTATCTGTGGCAGGCAGGAAGTCAGATAAGGGGAGCTACTCTCCTTAAACACCATAAGCATAATTACTCAGATTCACCATCTTCATCAGGTGGCCTATCCTCTAGTGCCAGCAGTTCCTGTAGGGATAGTAGTTGGTAATCCTGGGAAAGGCAAGAGGATTGTACGATCCACCATGACAGATTTTTAACTTTTCCTTCCTTACAAAGTGTCATTGATCTGCAGTAGTGAAACACAGCTGAACCTTGAAATTTTGTTTGCAAAAATAATGAATGTTTGAGGAAACAGAAGAAAAGAGAACAAAAGGTGTGTATGTTTTACAACAACTGGAAGTAAGCCAAAGTCATTACTTTGTGAAAATAGTAGGGTTTTATGTAAACAACTTAGCTAGAATGTCAATAACTAAGGTGGGAATTGGGACAAAAGAGCTGCCTATAGGGGACCATAGAACAAGTAGCCACCACTTAAGTATGTTGGATAACCTGTCACTTCAGCTGCATTCCCTTGAAAAGAATGTAGCTGGGAGCAGCACAGGGAGGAGTTAAAGTTTATACACTTTTCATGACATGTTCCTCTGAAGCATCAATTTAAATAAGGAATACTTGTAAATATCCCTCCCAAAAAGATGTTTTTCATTCCTGCCTTTTGTGACTTTTTTGTTAACAAAGTTTTCTTCACCCTCTATGTCCCTTTGATTGGCTGATGACATTAGAGAGGGGTATTGCCTACTTTTCTCCTTAAGTCTGAGGGGAAGAGGTAGGGTTGTGTCAAGGCAGACACTTGAAGTGAAAGAGTGTTTTCTGTTTGAACAAAGGAGTTGAATGAAGCCATGTGAGAAGTGCCGTGACATTCCCATAATATGCCAATAACTCTTACTTTGCCATGAACATAGAATTGTAACACTCATTCATGGAAAAAAGAATAGTGAATTTGTGAAGGAGAGCAGTTTCCGTGGTACCTAGGCACAGTAATTTCACTGAACCTGGTGGTGTGAGCTGCAGTCTGGTTTCTGTAAATGCAAATCTCAAGGCTGGGCTTCTGTCAGATTCTCCTGTATCTTGAGCTCTGGCCGCAGCCTGTGCCCACTTGTATGCAGATGGCTTCTGGAATCACAAAAGGTTGAGGAACTCAATGTCTGGAGACATCAGTCCTGTGTAAGACTGGGTGATTGGAAATTCCTGTGTTGAGTTACAGGAAAAAGAGTAGGTGCAGTGTAAGTGCAGCTACATAACTCCAGTGTCAGGAGGAAGGAAGGTGGGGGGGGAGTTAATCTTGGGGTTTTTTAATCTTCTTGAGCCCCTGGGGAGACTTTGTGGTGCTAGCAGCAGAGAAAGGGAAGAGTGGAGGAGACTTTGGTCACAGCAGTCAGAGAATTTCAGTTTGCTCTACTCTGGCCCTCTGTGAACACAGAGGATGCATATGAGGTTATAAACACTGCACGTAGAAACATACAAAGTGAGAGCATCATTCTCATGAGAGTATACCTGTCCAGAAGGTAAAATACCTCAGTTTCAGGATTATTTATATCTGGCTTTGGCCTACTCAGAGGAGCAGTTGCCATGTATCTGAGCAGAATCTTGAAAGCATCTAAATGCTGAACCAACCAACCTTGGTTGGTTTGGGTTTTTTTTTTTTGAAAGTGTTGGGATGATTGACTGATGCTAGGGAGGCTTCTGGGGACAGTGTTACTGCTGTAATACGTGAGCTGTGTTTGTGAGAGCCATTTGAACTTTCCACATTCCCTTTAAATAGAGCTCACAGCCTGTGGTTATGCAGTGGATTAATAGTAACAGCAGTGGGCTAATAGAGGATTAAAACCATCTTAGCATATGAGAACATCAGTGATAAAATGCATCTGGTATGAAGTCTCCAAAGACTTATGGGATTGTATGTAAACAGTAAATATGTTTCTGTGGTGTTTATCTTCTGTTCTGCTTGTGACTGCTGGGCTGTTTTCAGAATTTTTGTTCCTGGGTGCCATGAGGTTAATGGTATTTTCAGAGAGGCAGTTATGCAAAGAAGTTTTGTGTGGGATCTACACAGCCTTAAAACATTTCTATGGTGTGTTTTGTTGGCAAGGTTTTATAACAGTGGAGAGTTTCATGCTTTGCAGAGTGAAAAGAAGCAAGCTGGTTACACTCTGTGCTAGTGCAGCTCTGTTTCATCGCGGATTAATTTGTCTCACCTTTTTTCCTGCAGGGATTTGGTAGGGTAGGAAAAGAATTATGAAAGGAAATACGGTAATGTAGTTCAAACTACACTGGAAGTTCAGAAATACTCTGAAACATTTACTCCAGGCTGTAGTGTTTAGTTCAAGCTGTTGAAATACTGTCTGTGAAGGAAGGCACTGCTAAGTTACAATCAGCCACAAACAGAAAATCACTTAGTGCCTTCAAGGGATTAGTGACAGATGGATAAGTGATTTTAAAGCACATGGGGCAAGGGTATTTTAATAGATCTGTCTAGTAAGTAATAAGGTGATAAAAAAATTAAAATTACTTCTGTTCATAGGTTAAGACAACTCATACTAAATAATTTTGATATCTGTGACCAAGCATGCACAAAGGTCATCAAGGCTTTCTCTTTTCTCATACAATTGTACAAATTATTGGGCTCATATAAGATCTGTTATAAGTTAAGAGCATATTCTTTTACATAATCTGCAAATCTGTTTCTTCCAAAATAAGTTTGCAGCTTTTTGTTTGTAGTGCCATCATAGTGACACCAACCAAAACTGTACAGACTTCCAGTGTTAGATACTCCTTTTACATTTGTACAAGCTTGTTTCATCTAGATATTGGAATGGAAGAGGGAAACCTCAAAATCCCCTGTGGTGATACAGAGTATTTTAAGACTTGCTATGGAATAACATAAATACATCCAGTTGCTCTGTTTTTATGAATTGCATTGAATAAATTGTTCTAAGGGACTACCAAGTTGTAACTTGTTTATACTGGTTTTTCATTCATTACAATTCTTTGTAGGTGGAAAAATAGGGAAATATAATAAGGATGTTCCACAGGCGTGCATCACGTCTTCTGTATTTGCACAACTTAGAAGTTTTAACTTATGATGTAGTCACTATTTTGGAAATATTAAATTACTCTTGTGAACCAAATAATTGGGATACAGTTGACTGATGACTAGGAGAATGTATGTAGCTAAAATACTGCCTCTAATTGAGTTTTTACATCTTATTTTTCTTCTCAAAATTTGCAGTTGGTGTCTTTTCAACTAATACATCTTTTGTATTAGTTTATAGATTGTATAATATGTATTTTGTATACTCATGATATTTCCAAGATGTTCTTCCTCAACATGGTACTCTCCAAATTAAAAAAAAAAAAAGAGCAAACCAACTTTTGGTCTTTTTCTGTACTTCAGGAGGATTTGCTTTTCCAGTGTGTGTGCAGGCAGTTCTTCTCCCTTGAAGTTAACCTGTATTTGCTGTTTATCTCCTCTTAAGATTGGGTTTTCTGATTTTGATTCAGCATCATTATTTCCATAAAAGCCAATCATACTGCATGCTTAGAGATGATGCTTTGAGAAACAGTTTGCATGCTTGCCTGCAAATACATCTTGGTATAAAACAAGAAGGAAAAAGGGAAACTAAAGGAGTGCACAGAATTCATTTTAAGTTTATTAAGAAGGTTGCTATGTGTGTTTCTGATGGGTGCTGACAGCTCCAGTCTGGAACCAGTTGCTGAGGTGCCCGTTGCTCCACAGAGCGTACAGCACATCTCACAGGGCTCTGATTTGGGCAGGGGCAAAGACCTGGCTTGTATTTGCCCTGCAGTCATGCTAGTTCAAATGCAGTCATAATTTAAATAGTGATATAATTTGTGATATAATTAAATAGTGATGTAATAGTGATACTGTTTCTGCTGTACGCTGGCCAAGTGATTGCTGTAAGAGGTTAATTCTGGTTTAGTACGCAGTATGGTATTTTACCCTACGGGTATGGTACATCTTATATAAAGCAGTTGTTTGAGAAAATCTTAAGCAAAGCAAAAAGAAAGACTTTCCTGGAAAGCTGTGTTGACTATCTTATATAATGACATTTTCTTCCCCTTGATTTGTAAATCTTTTAAACCTGTGTCAAAAGTCAGCTCTGACAGAGAGGGGCTAAACAGAAATCCAAGTAAAATGAAGGTGTGAGGGGTTTCTGTTTTCATTCTGCTTTCTCTATACTTTTTCGTGTTTACACTTCTGGCCCTATGAGCAAATGACAACTAAAGCCTCCCACAAAATTGATAAAGTTTTCAAATCTATAAAATTTGCTTATTATTGCCAATTGAGTACAGGTTCTCTGGGGTGTACTTAAGTAAAAGTTACATGGCAACTGTAGTTCAATAGCTCATAACCTGATGAGATTCCAGCTCTAGTGGTAAACTAGACTAGTTGCTGTCTGACTCTGGTGGGAAAATGCCCACAGTAATGTAGACCCAGGATAGTCAAATAGCATTGTTACAGCATTCTTCAGTGTAAGTCTTAAGATCTGTGTCTTTTTAATCTCTGTTCCATTCCTTTTCTTTCCAAACAAAATCTGTGTATTACAGGCAAAAGCAGCAAATTAACAATTTGCATCAGAAGATAAGGGAGAATGAATTACGAGCTCAACATGCAAGACTGAGCCATCTTGTGAACTGCGAAGAACCTTACATGACTAATTTGCAGGTAGAATGGGTATTTTTCTTTCAGCAAAGCTTTTCATTGCCCAGTAACTGACACCTAAAATCACGTTCACAACTTACTGCAGGCCGAAATGTGGAGCTTTTTTGATTATTGATGGTTGTGTAATTGTGCAGCCATAAGTTGTATGGAGGAGAATACTCCTCTGAGTGTTGTAGTTTACCTTACATTCGCAGAAATCTAAGTTACGTTAACATTTTGTACATACTTGTTTTGAAATCTGATAAAAATGGGGTAAGAATGAGGGATTGTGACACTGTACAAGTAAGGGTTCAACAGAGTGCATGTAGCACAGTTATACAGGGAGATATTAGGCGATAAAGTAGTTTGATAGGAGGGTTATCTAAAAACAATTGATGAAGGGTTTTCTGAAGAGGAGAAGGAGTTACTATCCAAGGGGTGGTTAGGCTGTATTGATAGACTACATGGAAGTCTAGTGAGAGGCGTGTGAGAAGGCAAACAGACTGATGAAATAACTTTGCACAAGACGCCTAAAAAGTATATGGATTAGTACTTCTAGGGAACACTTACTCTGAAAGAGAATGTGTGGTGGTATTTCGGGCGTACCTGTCCTGTTTTTTATCTAACTAGCACAAATAACAGAAAGTGTAAAGCGTTTTTCATGGTTAGCATAGGTTAACCATGAAATGCAGATTTTAGGACTGTGGCTGCTACCCTGTTTTAGTACACGCTTTCCATCTCCAGACCTTGACATATCTAAAAGACAGTGCAAAAAGAGAATGTATGGTATGCAGAGAAATATCTTTTTGTCCCCCTTTGATTACCATACCTTTTTCTGTCAAAAACACCGCACCAGGATCTCAGCCAGCATACTTCAGCATGACGTTAGTTATGTCCTTGGAGTAACACAGCTGTGCATCAGGTGAGAATCTGGTTTGTGTGAGACAGGAGAGAAATTCCAGTGAAGCCTCAGTGTAAAGTTAGGCACCCAGAAACTATTTTAGTTATATCAGAATGTGGCTTTTGGTGCTTTCAGAAGTCCTTTTTTTATAAAATACTTCAAAATTCTGTAAAGATAAAGGTTTATGGAGCGGGAAAAAAAAGTACTGCAGCAACTGAAATTTTAGTGTACATATCTTAGTATACCGTAGTAGACTTCAAATAAGCAGCAGATACATTCATCTTTCATAATTCAAAGAGTTCAAAAGTTTATAATGTAATAGGATTTCTGTTTGATTTGTATGTCTTCTATAAGATTAGCTTACAAATGCAAATCTCCTTTAATGGAGACTTTAATCTCTTCTAATGCTTTGCTGAAGGAGTTTTACTAGTTAAAAATACTGTCTATAACTTCTTTAAAGATACCAATTTATGTTACTAAAAGAATCTTGAAACTGAAGGCCTAATAGGATGCATCTCCTTTTTTATCCCACATGCAGCTGATTTCCATTTTGTCCTTGTCTGTGTGTGGGCAGTGCAGGTGGAAGAGTAATTCTGAACTTTATGAAATGGAAAGGGAGGAGGGGTTTGGTGTGCAGGGCAGAAGGTAGGAGGCCTGCCTTCTGATAATGGTAGCCTCAGGTTTGTCCCTGCACCATTCTGCACCTCAGATGTGATAGCTCTAGAGTTTGACTAGTATTAATGTTCTGCTTTAGAAAGATCTTGAGATTGGAGCATCTTTTACTTTAATATATTCATAGCCATTTTATAGAGTGTTTTTCTTCCTAAGGTATGGTATGATAATGCAATGGCAGTGATTTATTTTGAAAACACTTTTTGTTTGGTTTTTCAGGGGGTTCATTTTGAAAAAATCACATCTGTTCCAGAAATCTGAGGGGGAAAGTGGCCCCGCACTGTTCATTTCCGTGTGTTGTGAATGTAAATGTGTCCAGATTCTTTTTTTTTTTTCTTAAATTTTGCTCCAGATTCCTGAAGTACATGCTGTTACCATGTGTTTCAGTGTTTGAAAATCAAGCCCCACCCTTCCTGGCGGTGGGAAAAAAATGCAGGACTGTGTTCTGCTGTGCTGCTCAATTATATGGTGATAATGTGCGTGTTCATTTGTATGATTGTTTTCTTTCTTTTCATAAGCAACCACAGTATGAGAGCACACAGCTGCAGCCTCATGTTTCAGAAAGATCAGCATCCTACCTTGAGGAGCTTGAGCGAAAGTTTGTAGCATCTGGAAATAAGGAATTACAACTCAGTGAATTCATAAAAATAATTTCAAACAAATCCAGTGAGGACAAAAAGAAGATGGAGGAGAAAGTAAGTGTCTTTCATGTTCCAAATTTCCTTTTGTTAGAACACTGTTAAAGCAGTATATGTTTTGTTTTGCTAGAAAGCAACTTACTGTGTGCACTGGTGAGCTATTTTCAAATGGTAGATAAACTACCTGTGATCAAAAAATTGATAGATGGTGATTGTAGGTGTTGGCAATGGATAAATCTGAGCTTGTAGTGAATGCATTTCAAAAAGTGATACAAGATGAAATAGCAATCATGATGACTGTTTTAACCAGGTATCCGTTAAACTTGCCTTGAAGAAAAGCTGCTCAGCTCTAAGAATTCATGTAGCTTGAAGTATAATTACAGTAAATGAAGTATTGTTTAAAAACATAGAAAGTGTGAAAATTAAATCCCTATTTTTAACATGATTTGTAGATGTGGCTTTCATGATTTGAGATGCACTTACCAGCCTTTATGTGCCTACTCAGCAAGAGCGATTCTCTTGTAGCTTTGCTAGGATGTGCAAAGTAGACTTTAGTCTCATAGAAGGAAGGGGCTTAGATAGCTGTGTTCTTAGAACTCTCTTGACAAGGGGTTTTTTTTGGAGGCTGAAGCAATATCCAGTGGAAGTTTTGAATGTCTGACAACCCTGCCTTTATTTCAAGCAAGAATATGCTGTCGACCAAGTGGTTCCATTAAGTGGTCTAGGGATACGTTGTCACTGTTACTGTCTCTTCTTTCATCACTGGGCCTTAGTACTGGGCTTGTATTTATATTAATGTAGGTGCCAGGGGTAGGAGCGATGAAGCGGCATCTAATACACAGCAACGTGTGTATGGAGGAGGAAGTTAAAACAAACAAAAAACAAAATCCAAAACTTGTTTTCCCCTCAGCAGAGTCAGCAAGAGTGAACAACAAGGAAAAAAAAAAAAAAACCACCACATTTTTTTTCATCTTAGCAGAAGGTGGAAAGAGTTCTAGGGATGACACTGGGGATTTAGAGAGGGTGGGAGGAATCCAAGGCAAACACGGTAGCTATTTGAAGGAGAGAGGTTGCAGGTGAGGAAATTCCCTATGCTGTGTATGCAGGGCAAGAAGATTTGGAAACCATGTAATCTTTGTCACACAAGTACTGGAGTATTCTGATTGGTCAGCTTGTCATCCTTAGTGGTATGTGAGAAACAGAGAAAGGATTCACTTAGCTAACTGTCAGACTCCTGGCAATTCCGACTATGCAACATTGACTTACATGTGTGTATTTGTATCACTGCCTTAAGTTCAGTTTTGAGGTCTTGATAAAATAAAAGATACAAAGATTCCCAGCCTTTTGGCAGTCCTAAATTTTGTGCCACATCTAGAAGGCTATCTCTGGAAAAAGATTCCAGATATTGCTGACTTAAACTTTCAGTAGGCTCTGTTAGTGAGCTCTGACATTGATAGTGTCATACTTTTGTTTCTCAGTGAGATGGATGTCTGAAGCACTGAAATAAAAGTACATTTAGCATTTACTACAGTGACAAGTGTTTGTTATCTGTGAATTACTACACCTTAGTCAAGCAATAAAGATACTGTTTCTCATTAAATTTCATTATGACTGGAAAATACTCTTTTCTCACCAGCCTTCCACTTTTTTTGACTTAGGTAATAAAGCAAAGTAAGTACCAGGAATGCAGGCAAAGATAACACAATATAAAAAACCTTTTGCAGGCTGGTGGACAGTTAAGATTTACGTTAGAAAAGGTGTTAAGAAAGCCACTGTTCTGATGTCCTCTGATGTAGTTGTCAGACTGCATCAAAGTCAGGTTTTTGGCTCCAGTTCTTGTTGGGTGAAGTTCTTGGTCCCTGTCTTTTAAGTTGTTTTCCTACACAGAGGAAGAGGATGGACTAAAATATTTCCTGGCCATTTGTTGCATATGAACATCTCCATTGGTGGAAAAAGTAAAAATATTTTTAATTATTGAATTGTGCTTTCAGTTCACAAGGCAGGTGGAGTGCTCTGGAGAGAGGTGAAGCAACTGTGGTTTGAGGTTACATGTGCATCTATGACTTGGAGCTGCTGGGATTAATCATTGTTTGGTTTTGTTTTCCGTAGTAACCAACCCTTTCATGCAGCTGAGAGTACAATTCTTGAAGAATGACCAGCCTCTGCTTCCAAAGCAGGTTTATTTTTCACTGTAATCGTAAAACATGTACTCTTTCTTTCTTCTAGCTTAAAACTAGAGACCGATACATTAATAGCCTGAAAAAAAAATGCCAGAAGGAGTCTGAGCAAAACAAAGAAAAACAGAGACGGATTGAAACCTTAGAAAAATACCTGGCAGACCTACCAACGCTGGACGATATAGAAGGGCAGACTAAACAGGTAAAGGGATTTTGGTTTACTTTTTAGAAATTAAGTAAGCTGCCTAATATCTGTTGTTAAATATTTACTTTTTTAACATATTTTTCACTCTGTTAAGGAAGAGAGGTATTTCAATGTTTTAGAAAGCACGTGTAGCTACTAGGGTTTCTCATGCTTAGAAATGGGCCTAGGATTATACAGAAGGTAACTGCAGGACTATGGCCTGCTGTAAGGCCTTCTGCAAATGTGGCATTGTGTCTAACTAATGCAACCTGTGTTAGCTGCAAATTCTAGAAGAGAAGAACAAGCAACTTCAAGAAACAATGACTGAGTTAGAAAAGAAGCTTGGAGAGGCCCGATCGCAGTGCAGAGAGAGAGAATTGCAACTGGTGTGTCAGAAGAAAAAAGAAAAAGAGCTGGTCACAACAGTACAGAGGTACGAACAGCTGCTTGGGCTGTGCCTGGAAACAAATGAACTTTCCTACCTGATGTCCAGACCTGATGTTATTTGCACTCTTAATCTATTACAATGCTAGTGATTTTTCAGGTATTGCTATGCAGAATGACAGTGTAACGCGGTAAAAAATTCAACAAGATTTTTATTTGTGTCAAGTTGCAACTAATACCACAGAGAAGAGCCTAAGACACTCTTCTCTACCTTTCTTTAAAGATGTGGAACACCACTGCAATGGCATCCCTGCTGTCAGATAAAGGATGGAATAAACACGTGCAGCAAAGGGGCATTGCATAGGAGCTGTCAGCACTCCTGTTTGATAACTAATCCTGTCACAAACTGTGGAAAAGCTCCCTGGAAATAGCAGACAGGTGTATCAGGGAAGGGTCAAAGATTTAAATGTAGCTGTTTCTTACCTTTTCACTGAGGATGGGGGTGTTTACAGAGTGAATCAGCCGTAGCTGATCTGCTGCCATTGAACTTCCATAACTGAAAAAAGAAATGGGACAGATATCCATGAGAAGATTCCAGATGAGGCATGGAGACATTTTAGATCAGGGGAGCTACTTAAACACTAACTTTTTTAGAGGGTGAAGGGAGAAGAAGAGGAGAGTCACTTTTAGTAATTTATGTGAATGTTACTACAGTTCATCCTCCCTCCATTGGTTAAAGGTGCATGCCACAGGAGACTGAAAGTGTTTCCATGATGAAAGGAAAGCTGGTTGGGACATCTTGCCAGCCAAATTGTTGACACATTGTTTCCCTCTTACCAATGAAAGGCCTTTTTTCTTCATGCCGTCATAATCTAGAGGGGGATCATTTTGGCTTTTCTGAAAGCCAACAAATAGTTGAGGTGGCATCTGGTTTCTAAATTAAACAGCAAGATAAACACTAATAAAATGTATTTCCTTTCTGAGACAAGGTGAGCAGGCAAAAGCTCTAGCTACACCTAGGAGCTTGAGTTAAACTGCAGAGGATCTGAAGATTATGCTCCCTTGTGTGGGAGCAGCTGGCAAGAGCGGCCAGCTGTTAATGCTCCCTCTTAAAAGTCACAGGGGGCTTGAAGCATAGGCCACCAGTAGTCAGTGCAGCGTCTCATTTTGGACTCCACTTTGAGTTGTGTCTGCCCTGTTAAGAGTCTGATTTTAAAGCACCTGTAAGTTTGGGAGGTTTGAAGACTCCATTGATCTGTGCTGGTGCTGTCTGCCTCCCAAAGTAGAGTGGAGCAGCCGTGAAAACCACAAAGTTTCTTTGCTCCTGTCTGCCTTCTCTCCTTACGCTAAACTGCTGGAGCTGTGCCTTTTGGGAGATATAGCACAGAATCTGGCCCATAAAACCTTTCCTGCATGAATCTATTCCTAACAGTGTCACAGACACTCCAGTAGTTCAGGATTTTTCAGTCATTCATCTGCTGTTGGTTTGCTCTTCTGTAAGTCTGGATTCTGCTAGGTGCGGTTTAACAGTTCTGATTGGAAGATGGTGCAACTGTCTAATTTTTCACTAGAACACACAGCTCTTCTCGTTTCTGTCAGCACATTTAATTTTTCTTTCATGTTGAATGACAGCTTACAACAGAAAGTAGAAAAATGCCTGGAAGATGGTATTCGCCTTCCCATGTTGGACACAAAACAGCTTCAGAGTGAGAATGAATGTCTCAAAGAAAAGAATGAGAAAGCCAGTAAGGTTAGTCTGCAAGTAATCTGTTGTTGGCATCTTTAACTTTGAGTTCTGTGTTTGTTTATTTTGTTTTTTTTTTTACTTTAGAAATAAAATTCTCACTAAAGAATTACACATCTGTTGCTAATTCAGATTTCTTTTAGGTATCTGTCTGTTTCTGTTCACTGTGTTTATTTTGCATGAATTTCCTGTTCTGACAGAGTTCAGCTCTCGTCATTTACATTTTCAAATATTCCATTAAAACCTATGGCTACACACCTGTAAGCTGATTAAACAAAACAAAAAAAAAATTATTTAGAGATTCCAGCCTTTTACATTACTCACTTTTATATTCTAGGTCATAGACAATCAACAAAATCAGATAGCTGGACTGATTTTAGACATGCAGGTAAGGAACAGTGTATATTCTATTGTTTACTCTTGTATATTTTCAGTTCATAAAGATAACATTACTGAAGTGTGAATTTCATCAAATATCTTCCCAAATAGGAGACAAAGGTAGAAATTCCAAGAACTTGATCTTAAGGCCTGTAATTGACATGTGTTTTCTAACAGGCTCATAATGTGGTGGGCACTGATGGTTTAGCACTTCTGGTGCTCATGATAAAGTGAAAAACTGTTGCTATGTAGTATCGTTATTCTGCTGGTCTAGTGGATGTTGTATCAAAACTGCCTGTTTCAAGTGCGAGGACTGTCTCTGTAAGTAACAGTAAAGCCTCTTATCCAGCTTTGGGCTTCAGATGATATCCAAAGTACAAAAGGTGGTATTGATTAGGAGCTTCACTGTTGAGACCTGTAGTAGAGACCAGTACCTTTCTAAACTTTGCATTACACATCATTTAAGAAAGTCCCTGTTCAACTGGTTTCTGACACATCACTCACTCGGATATCTTAACTCTCTTGGCGGATCTTGGGCACCTAGTTTGGAGCCAAGGATTTTTCAAAACAGCAGAGGTTGTCAGCTAGGAGTCAGTTGCAGCTCTGTGGATCAGATTAACACAGTTGGGTTCCTGAGACTGCAGAGTTACTTAGTGACCAGTGTTTGTTGTGGAGAAAAGGAAACATTATACAGGTTGTAGCGAAGAAGGTATGACTTGCTTTTGAAAAAGCTGAGCATTTAAAACACCAAACATCTCTTTTCAGCCAATACTGAAGCCAAATACAGTAAACTCCAGTTTCTGCATACTTCTGGATTGGCATTTGTCTCCACTCTTTTTGCTTCCTTGCCCTCCAGAGGGACTGAAGTTACAGGGTTGTCCCTTGATAATGAAGAAGGTGCTTCTGCTTTGGGTCTGTGTAGGTTAGCTTCGGAAGAACAGCAAAACGGTAGTAAACAACCAGCTGAATGCCTGCTCCTTCTGAAGTGGAAAGGAGCATTCTGTGGAGCTGATATCCAAATAATGAAGATACCGCAAAACAGCTTGTATAACACTCACTAAATGAACGTGCTTTCTTGTTTGCACACTAGAGCCAAGTTTGCTTATTTGTAGCCGTTGAAAGTAAATTGCCTTCCACAATTAAATTGCTTCCATTCTCTACCATGCAGGTAAATAGCAGGCCTGATTCCTGTCGACGATCATATTTTTGTTTGGTGAAATTAATGTATTAAATACATTTGTAGAGAAGTCATAGGGGAATTTAAGTTGTAGCATAACATACACCAGTTAAAAGCAAAATTGATCATTTAAGCTTCTCTAGGTTTGAAGAATACAATTTATCAAACTGATGATTTCATGGAGAAACCTGTTACATGCAAAAATTAAGATTATTGACATATATACTATGTGTTTATGTTTATTAGAAATATGCTTTTAAGAAATATGCACAACTTGCCTAAATGTATTATCACAAATCTAATTTTTTTCTGACCTTTCTGATCTTTTTCTAACCATCACCTTCATCTTGAGACCAGTGATCTTTGTGCACATTTGTACAGTTGGTTGTTTTGTGTGCTTAGTCTGAAGTGACTTTGGGGAGCTGAGACTAGGAAATGCTGAATAGTTGTGACAGTCTGTGAATAGTGTTCTGTTCACCAGGACTTTCTTTTACTTTTACTCTTCTGAGGTATTTTGTATAACAACAGAAAATAAGATTTGAAAATTATGTTAGCCCTCAAATTACTTGTAGACTACAGCAGCTTCTTTGTATCCTTGATCTCCCTGGCCTTCCACGTTTATTCCTTGGGAAGCATTGAAAATTAGGTCATTAGAAACTGAAATCTTGTATCAGCAGAGAGGTACAATTTATCTTCAGCTCAGATCTCTTTTTATCCCCTGTTATCTTCTGCCACATTATAAACTTCTGCTTGAGAATGTTAGTTCATTGTTTTTAACTTGCAAGCTGAAAACAGGTTTTGTTTCAGACAGCAGTGTATGAAGCAATGCTAGTTTCTATTTGCTCATAATTGTGGCTGCATATATAGAACATCTTCAGAAAAAGAAAAACTGTGGATTGCGGTGGTGTTTAAAAAGCCCCTGTATTTACATGATTAATTTCAATCTCACAAAATTAACATTTTTTGGTACAAAATAAAAGACAGTGGAAGTAAGTCAGATTAAGCGATGTCTGTGTTACCCAAAGTATATCTGTCAATCCTGTCAGCCACAATAAACCCAAACTGTGTCAGGCTGGGGGTAATGCCACCAAACTGTAACTTTGGAAAGCATATGGAAAAATTAAGGGTGAAGTACAAAGGACTTGTAATACTATGAGCAACTGGGAAGTCATAGCACTGTGAGCTCAGTCAGGCTGGTAAGCACATGTGCTTAAAATTAGGGTAGCAGAGAATGATAAATGCTAGGTTATCTTTTAGAAATAAACACTGATTTCCACATCTAATAGTTCCTGTTAAGCAGTGTAATTTATGAGCTGAACATGTGCACATAATTTGGAATGCTCTACTTGGTTTTGGAGTAGTTTGCGAGTGATGTAAATTTAATGGCAGATGTAGTTCTGAAAATACACTAGAGATAATATTTCTGAACATGTCTTCCCAACCTGAACCCATCCTCAGGAAGGCTGCACAGTCAAACCTATGATGTCTGGTGTTGACATGAACATGAAATGTGTAAGTGCTAGTACTAAGGCATGGATTGTAACTGGGGCTCTGGGTGTCCCTGAACGTGCTCTTCATCAAAGACTATTAAAATTTGAGGATACTTGTAAGCTGGGAGGGTTATTTGGGCACTTGTGTTGCCCTGTTCTCCTTCCTAATCATTCAGTGCCACAGACAGAGCTAGAGGGACCTTCAGTGTGACCCAGTGTGGCCATTTTTGTCAGTAGATAATTTTAAAAAATTAAAGAAGGCTGTTCAACACCACTTGCAGGCTCTGCTCATCTGCAAGGACAACAAAGGAAATGCCTGAAGTAGAGCTACTTCCTGCCCTCTCCCTGCCCAGGGTGTTTCCTTTGACGTGGTTCTGGGCCTTCTTTCTTCTTCCCCTTCCTCCCACTGGAGTGTGAATCTGTGCTTTCTCACACAGCTTATCTTTAGGATACACATTACTTCAGCTCTTCCTTTTGAGGGGTGCGGTGTGGATGAACTGAGAAACAGGTCAAATGCGTGGAAGTGTTTTTTTAAAACAAGTAGTTGTTTCTGGCTTCTGCCTGCTGATTCTTATTATTTATATGAAAATAAAGAGTGGGGGCTAGTGTGTATTAAGTGAGTATATTTTAACACTGTTGTCATACTCATTGCAAAACTGGAAAAGAAAGTACTTCTTTTTCTCGCTGTTTGTGCAATGCAGCAGTGAATGCATTGAATGCATTAGGAAATTCTGTCAAGGCTGCACACCTCCCATGAGTGGCAAGGCCATGAAAAACTCCACTCTGTATTGGCCCTGCCTTGCCTCTTGGCAGTTCTAATTCTTACAGCTGGCAAGTCAATTACTTATCTTCTCATCCACTCTCTAGGCCACAAGCATGGTAAAGGGCAGGCCTGTACATAGACAATACAGTCCCCAGTACTGATACCTGAAAGTTCTATTCTTTATACATCTTAGGAACAGCTCCCACAAGAATAAATTCCTCATATTTTCCAAAGCTAAATAGTTTTCCTAAGACTCCCAAACCAGCATACATTGACAAAGTTTGTTGTAGTTCTGTCAAGAGGGGAGCTTGGGGGGTTTTTCTGTCTTTGATTAAAGTTACAAAGTCATGGTGCAGCAATTTAAACATACTTTTTACTAAAGAGTGACTTTGATCTTTCTACAGCATTTTATTTAAGCTACCATCTAGAATTCCCCGTGGGAGAGCTGTCTGCTTTGGAAGAATTTTTAGGATTATTCCTACTGATATTCAAGGGAAAAAAACCCAAAAAACATTCTTCTGGGACAGTGTCATTCCATAAATTGTGAGCCATTGGTTTATGAAATGCTCCTTTTCCTCCACTCATTGTGGTCTATGGTTTCACTCTTTGGAAGGTTACAATCAAAACTGTGCAAAGGTGTGCACTGTTGTTACCAGTGCTTCAGCTGTATTTTGAGTGTGATGGGATTGGATTTGCATCTTATAATTGAGATTGGGCAACAGGTTTTACATATCAATGTGCTGAGCTAGAGACAGAGAGAACACTTAATATGCACTGTGCTAGCACAGTGTTGGATTTGTGAGCAATAACATTAACAACAAAAGGGGATTTTTTTCTTCATGAAAGCTGAAAAGATATCTCTGTTTTAAAGCCTCAGGAGTTTATATAATCTCTATTCATTGTTATTAATATTCAGATAAGCTGGTTTGACTATTCCTCTTTCTGAATTTTGCCAGATGACCTTGAAAGGCATATATATTGATCTAAAAGCCACTAGAGAAATAAATGTGAGTGGTTTTAACAGCAGACACCTGTGGCCATGCTGAATTCACCCTCTAAAAAATCCACTTTGGAAATATCTCATGATTTCTCAGTTTCAGCTCTCTAGGTGAAACTATGGAATTGACAGCAGTTGATGCCATGTTGCAGTGCTTGTTCATTTGTTGCTGCTTGTGACTGGTCTGGAAGTCAGTCAATGAAAGCTCCAATACTTAAGTACAACGGCATCCTAGAAATTTGCTGTTTACATTACTTAAATAGTAATTATTGTATCTGTTAAAAATGACACTGTAAACTACAAATAAGTTACTTTTTTGTCTGCAGTTGTTTTTTCAACACAGTAGAGTTGTGTACACTGTTTTATCTTGTATGTGAATGGTTTTAAAGAGGTTGCTGCTGTGTATCAACTGTCAAAGGCCTTCTTCTCCGCTGTATAGAAGGTGAAGTGAATTCTGTGTTACAAAAGATTGAAGGAAGTCCTGCCGTAGTCTTTGTTGAAAGGAGAGGCAAAAAAAAAATCTCCAGTTACAAACTTGGAATTGCACAGTGAAGCTTAGCTGTCATTAATCTGCTGTTTATTTCAAAGGAAATTTTTTTGTTAGAATAAACAATATTGCATGGTTATTTTAGATTTTGTGCATTCCATATTAGAGTAAGATTTTGCACACATGCAGTTGTCTTGTTTCTAAACAGATACTGCTTATTTAAAGGATTTCACTGACACTTGGAATAGCTGTGTTAGTCTTCAGAGAGATGTCAGGATCCATCTGACTATTACCATGTGCAACATGATAGAAAATAAAAAAATAAGAATTAATACAAAACAATAAATACATGAAACGTAGAAATTTACTAAGGATGCTTTTTTTGTCAGTGCTGATATAAAGTATGAAAATTTAAAATCGTTACCTGTGTTTTGATTCATTTTAGTCTATGCAAGAAAAGCTTCTGCAAGAAAAGCTGATTGTTCAGAAGATGACAAATGAGCTTGAAGAAAAAGAAAGGAATATTGAGCAGTTAAATAAAACTCTCTCTGAAGTAAGTAAAAACTCCAGTAACCCAACCCCTCACCACAGCAGCTGGGAAGTGCCTTGTAGAATGGTTATAAAATCCCATGGTAGGGCTTTATGAGCTTAATTACATACTTAACTGTGCTGCAGTGTCTACCATGCAGATGTATAATAGGTATCTTTGCAACCTCAAGAAGTGAGAATTTCAAGCATGAAGGCCAGTAAGCAATGGTAACGTGAAATAGCCATATAAAAGCTGTCTATCTGCCATTCTTTGAAGGGGTACAGAAATATGGATTACATGCATGGAAATTAAATATTTTTAATTATTTTTTGTGTGGTTTGGAACAGGAAACTTATGCTGCAGACTAACTTTCCCCTTTTTCCCATTTGCTTTTCACTAAGAACCAAAGACTGATGGAAGAGAATGCCTGCCTGAAGGAGCAGATGCGGCAGATAGAGCAGTCCAAGCAACCAGTATCTGAGAAGATGCCTATCGCAGACCAGTTGTTCAAGGAAATGTCCAATTGCTTGTTTGACTTGAAAGCACTGTGCAGCATTCTTACCCAGAGAGCTCAGGGCAAGGAGCCTAACCTTTCCTTACTGCTGGGAATCAGATGTAAGTGATGTTGACATTCCAATGCTTAATAGTGTTTTGACACAAAAGAATAACAGTTTAGCTGAGTAGTGCTTGAACTTGCCAGCTGGACAGGCCAGTGTCCCACTTTAATGCAACTGGAGCAGTTGGGTGTGAACTGTATGTCTGGAGCACTCTAGAAAAGCTGGGCTTATAGGGCACCTAGGCCATTAAATGCATATGACTACAGAGGTCCTTGACAAGTCAGGAGAGCTGGTAGCTGGCTCTTCATATGGCGCAATCATGGATATGTTCACCCCCTAGAAAAGAATGGTGTGTAGCCAGGTGTCCATCCCTCCCTCCTGAGACACACTGCAGTCACCCTGAGGGCTAATGGATGCTTTTTTGTCAAATGCATTCTGCTCTATAAACTCATTATGAGCGAGGTGAAGCGTAAGGAGGCCTGTTGTGGCTATATCATGTGGGTTGTTTTTTTTTTCAAAGCCTTTGGGGTCAAGTGGTAGGAATATACATCTACTGTTGGAAAATGTTCATGTTTAGTTTGGGGTAGGGGTGTCTGTGTGTATTAGATAAGTTCAGTGCCAGGCAACTTCATCTCCAGTACTATTAATGGCACATCTTACATTCAGCACTTACTAAGCTGTTAAACGTAACCAAGGAAATGAGAAGCACACCAGTCAGACAAAGCTTCAGCATAGTGACTTTGTTAGGTCTTTTCTTTTAACAAGCTTAATAGACAATTGCATGGTGTTAACCTGAACATATCATATTCTATTGTTTCTGAATGTTAATTAGAATTAATCAGATGGTCCAGTTCAGCAGTGGATCCATCAGCAAGGTAGAAATGTAAAAGTACAGTGTCCTCTGCCACAAGAGCTACTACATTCCACATAGACTCACTCATCTGCACTGTAGCCCTCTAAAGTACTGGGGAGTACAGCATATGCCCATCTCAAAGTCCCTGAAGCCATTGTCAGCCAGCAGGATGAATAGTTTGCAGCATGTTTGTAGTACTGTCATCATCTTACATGGCCTCATTTTCCACGCCCTCCTATCAGTCTTTTCTAACCGGCCATAGTAACCTCCAAAATCTCTATGAAATGGCAGTTCTGCCCATTTTTTTCACTGCTGTTGAGATCCATCAGACTTCAGAAAAGTGTGTCTTTCAGAGGAGCACTGATGAGCTCTGAATTGACTTACAAGTTCATATGGTACCATGTTTTGTTGTCTTTTCATCATACTAAAGCCTGATTTATCTTGATGTAATTAAAATGCCCTGCCCCTTATGTCAAAGGGGACTGACTAGTTGAAGCGTTCACAGAGTACAGTTGCTAGAGCTTTAACCTTGGGTGTTGTTTCTTGTAGCACTGAGCTGTTCAGCTGAAGAGAATGAAAATTACCACAGCACAGAAACCCTTTCAAAGAAGCTCTTGGACGTTTGTCAGTTACGAAAAGATATTGATGAATTAAGGACTATAATATCGGACCGTTATGCTCAGGATATGGGGGACAATTGCATCACTCAATGACAACATTTCATCTAGTAGCAAATGACTTATTAAATGCTGCTGTGTGACAGGTCTTTGCATTTCTATTAAGAAGCCATATTGGAAGACTGCAAATAACGCCTCATGTGCATCTGTCTGAGGACTGTGCATATTTAATCTCCAGAATCTGCTGGGGAGGGGAGAGTCGTTGTTAGAACAGAGTGGTACAAACTGCAAGAAATCTTTTCTCCAAACTACTGAATGTAGGAACAAGCTGTGAAGAATGATTCAGTTGGACACTCTGTTTCTTTCATTAGGGTTCATTTTATTAGTTCACCTAATTTCTGGAATCAGAGCATCAAAACAGCCCTGCTGCTGCTACTCTCAGTCCTTTCCTTCATCAAAGGTTTGTATGGGATTATCTGTGTTCTGAAATTAGAGGAGGGTATCAAAGGACCTATACCTGTGTGTGGGGAAGCCAGAGTCTTCTGCAGCTGCACTTCACTCTAGGAATTGCAATTGGAACAATCTTGGAGCACTACAAAATGTAGTTGCTCTTCAAGTTGCATAAAAAATTTGATACAGGGCAGATGTTGGTTTTAGTAATGTATGTCGAGCTTGTTTGTCCAAAAGCAGAAGAAGACCAAGTTTTAATTCCTTTATGCAAATAAAGTCCATAAAATATAGTGCTTTCAAATTGTTTTAAGCCCTTTCACATTGCTGTAAGAAGTTTTGATAATGTGAAGTCTGTGACAAACCCAGAGAAGCTGGAAGGCATGAAAATACAGCATAGTACGTGGCTGTTGGGGAAAAAACCCACTGTACTTTTTGGTGTTTGTACCGTACTTACTTATCCCTTAGGTCATCTCAGTTTTAAAATGTGGGTGGTCTGTGTTCCATCCCTGAAGGCCTCTGAGGTGGTTGTGAACCACCTCAAACCATTTTTTACTACAGCTACAAAACGAATGCTTGTCACTTGGCAAAATTAAGGCTCAAAACAGAATGTTCCCACTTAGCAGTATTAAGTATTTGGTTATCTGAGGACTGCAAATTTTTCCACATTGTCTGGGAATTCTTTATTTCTTCATTTAGGTAGGAAACAATTATATTTAAAAAATTAAGATCATGTTCCATAGTCTATTCAGTGAGTGTTGTTTGGCAGTGCTGTTTCACTCCTCTGAGACAGATGACATTAAGGCTTCTGATTTCCTGGAACATTGCTGCAAGTTAGCTGCACAGTTATGCGTGGTGTAAAATAGTATTTAACTGAAGGAAACAGATACCTGCAAAGAGCAAAACCACTCTCAGATCACACTGTGTATGAGCATCAGCTACATATGTGGTATTAGAAGAAAGTTTCAAATGACTAATGTTCAAGTCAGTCAACTGACCCGTAGTGTGGATAATGGCAGAAATCTCTTAGAAAGCTTAGCAATTAGAACCAAGAAAATTCTAGGGCAAGATTTTTATGGCAAAAGTGTTAGTATCTTCAGTTTTCTGATTATATTTGTGTTAATAGGAAAAAAAAAAAAGGCATAGCAGTGTAGA
This sequence comes from Coracopsis vasa, assembly GCA_026283785.1. Classification (NCBI taxonomy): domain Eukaryota; kingdom Metazoa; phylum Chordata; class Aves; order Psittaciformes; family Psittacidae; genus Coracopsis; species Coracopsis vasa. Next base: position 30,631 of record JANHGB010020031.1, read on the forward strand.
CCGGCTACCAGTTTTAACTTGGTGATGTTTTGCTTTCTTTTTCCTCGTTGAACAGTTAATGTTGTTTTTATAATTTAGTGATTTGATTTTTTAGCTATGTGGACTTATTTATTTGACAGTTTTCTCTATCCTGAAACACGGACTAATTTGTGAAAAAAAAAAAGTGTTATTATTTATGTTATTGCTACATGGTATTTTCAGATAGATTAATGTGACTGGTTCAGCTCCTGTGAGCAGTAAAACAGCATCTAGATGAAATCTCAAGTGAAATTGCCTATTGTGTCTACTTCAAGGTAAAAGAAACCCAGGCCATCTTATTTTAAATATCTGTGCTCTTTCTGTAGGTTTGAAGGTGTGCTTTTATACTAGTGCAAAACTGAAACCAAGGATCTTTCTTTGCACAAATGGGCTTGCACAGTTTCCTGTGACTCTTAACAGTACTGGCTTTTGTGACTAGGGCCTCAGCTCGTTCCTTAGGTGTAGTTCATTGGTGGTGATGGTCCTGCAGTGACATAGTAGTCTCCAGTTCATGGTATCTGTCTCATATCAGAATTCAACAATAGCATTTCAGAGAATAAACTAGAAGTATTAGGGAGAGAGGCAACACCCAAGTTGCATGTTATTGTTTCCTTACATGGAAATGTTGTACCTATAAAAATTAACAAGCAATCTAAATTTGGTGGAACTAACAAGGAGTTTAACAGAGCAGTTAGGGAGGAGCGCAAGATTTTTTGAGTCCCTTTGAACTTTTAAGCTGGTGACTTGGCTGGTGCGCCTCCACCGTCCCTCCGTTTACATGGTGATACTGTACTGCGGAGTTGAGATCAGCAATTTTAGATTTGCGAAGCACTTCAGGAGCTTTTATGATCTTCAAGTATTAGTTGAAAATCCCTCAGAAAGGAGGACCCATTTTAGTTGTAATACTTCTATTACAGTGCTCTAATCTTGCACTGTCATATTTTTATTATGGACCCTGTAATATTTATGTTGACTTTAAAGCACTTGGTTTTAAAAAACCCTGAGTTTATTTGCCCCAGTCAAATTAAAATAGGGAGAGAAAGGATGGATGTATGAGCCAAAGATGCAGACTACCAATTGACTGTCTACAGTGATCCACTATTTTCCTTTGATTTCTTAAAATTTGACCTGTTGTAGTAGTAGCAATTATTATATCTGCATCAGTTTATGGATGCCTCTAAACGGAATAAGCTTTGTCTAAGATATGCATGATTGTTTAATTGGTTAAAATGTAGTGTGTGTGGTCTCATTCAGCATATTTAATACAGAGTTGATTAATGAATGTTAACATTGGAATTGCTTAGATTTAGTCATGACAACTTTTTGCTGTAGCTATTAGACAATCTCAAGGGCTGAAAACCAACTGCTCATGAATGGATACTGTACTGTTCTGGCTGTCAGCAAATTTGTACAGTAATGTTCTGTATAGTTTCAGATTGAATTTATACAATCCTTTAAAAGATATTTACAGTAACTACTGTATTCAAGAATGTATTTTGAAAAAGACTTGGAAAGTAACTGTCTTCGGACAAGCTATAGGTGATGCTATGTATTTACTATATAGAAGTAATGCAGCTCAGTTGTGTAAATGTGATTTAGGTTGCTCACCCCTGCTCTGCAGCTTTGTAGTGTGATAGTTGTGTGAAATTGTGGAGATTGCTGTAACCATGCACTTGGGCTCCAGCATTCGAAACTGCCGGTGGCCATGAAGTCATTACAAGAGCTGAAATTTCGTCCATTTCACTCACAAAGGTTTCCTTCCTTTGTCCTTGCTGCCCACCTTTCATTTCAAATGGAGGCAGGGGAGGGTTGACTTTTCTCTTGCAGGGTAAGAGCACAAGGAAAGGAAGCAAACCCCTTCCTCTGTGACCTGCTGTCCTAGCACAGGCAGTAGCGGCAAGCTGCAGTCTCTCTGCATGGGCATAATTTGCTCCGGTTTTCCTTGTCCTTATCAATGATGTTATGCAGGTGGAGTTGGAACTATAATTGGGCTCTTCTCATTGATCTGAGAAGTTCTGTCATGAGTGGGAAAAACATCATCTGAACTAATCTGTGTTCTTAGACTGCAAACAAATCAGTGGTCATTATCTAAAGGGATGACTTATTCTCATAGCTCATTAGCAATATTAATTCCACAGCTGCATACCTTTGTGCCTTTTTTTGCCTGAACTGTATATTCCCCTTGAACTTTAGAGATGTTATTAGGATGCTGATGACTGCACCTTGTTTTTTTCTTACCTACCGATATTTTGTTCATAAGCTTTTGTAGTAAGAACTCCCGCATGATGTCTAGAAGCAGAAGTACTTAAACTGGGTACTAGGTGTACACTTTGAATGTTAGGCTGGTTGCAGTATACAGCGTGAGCAGGAAACTCCAACCATAATATGTTCATTTTGTGTATATAAATTGCAGTATATCATTAGTTCAGTGGGGAGGAGCATCTGGAGCTATCTTTTAAAAGCACAGCTGACATATGTATTGGATCAGTCCCTGAAGACTGGTAGTTTTGTAAATTGGGTTCAATTTGTGAACCGCTCAGAATACCTCATATGTAAATAGAGTTGTCATGACTTAATCACAATGTGTTAATTGTAAAAAGTAAAGGAGCCACTGGCTGGCTCAGCTTTAGGCTTGTTGTTCTTGCCTCTTTTTGTAATTTTTTTTAAAGTAGGGTTTACAGCTAGAATTTTGAATGCCAAAGTTCTATTTATTAAATAATAATAAAAGTTTTCATTGTTAATGACTGGTATTTTTCCACTGGAATTTGTTGATGTTTGGGATTTGTATCCACAGAGCAAAAATAAATTTTGTTACAAAATTGATTTCTTCATGTTTCTCATTTGTCCAATAGCTGGCTTGTGACAGAAGTGACCAAAGCTGAACTAAGGGCAGGAGACAAGAAAGTAATCATGAAAGATCTTCAAGAAGTCTTGGTAGCAAAACTACTATTTTGGTGTAATGAATGGATTTTAGAGCAGAGGTCCTTGTAAAGTCCCTGATGCTTTTATAGGGAGTTGTACCTGTTATCCATTTTGGTGGCTGATTGAAGACGTTACAGGTAGGAGTTTTTAAAAGACTAATTTGGCACAGCATAATAAGTAGAAGTGTTATGAAAGCAAAATTGCTGTCAGCTTTGGAATAACGTGGTAGCCCCAAAACCAGTCACACACGGCAAGAAACAAAATTGGATGGTGAATTGAAACCAGCAGTGGGCCTTGCACCAGGAAGAAAACTGGTGATCAGAAAGAACATGTGTTTTAATTATTGCTTTTCAGTTAGAAAGCACAAGTGGATAGCTGGTCAGACTGAGCAGTAGTTAAGGCAGTCAGAAATCCTTGCTGCATGAAATACTGCAGGTCAGTATAATCCTACACAACCAAGCAACATTGATTTCCCTTCCATGTCAAGTTAGTGCAGTCTGAGGAAAAGTCAGAGGTTAGGGGTTGTAATCAATGTGACAGGAGTCTTCACAAGTGCCAAGTGAAGTGGGGTCACCCCAGAATGGTTTCTTCTGACAGCTCCTTGTGAGAGAGTGTAGAGCTTGTTTGAAGCATTGAGTGATGAAGGAGTTTTGCGTGTAGAGTTGTGTTCCCCTTGTCCCCATCTGTACTGCATCATGCAGAGCACAAAAATTGACACTGTCGTCTTTTCAAAGACACAGGGAAGTTCATTGTAATTAGCTAATGCATTATATATGGTAGAGATCACTTGCTTTTCTTCAGGCTTGTGACTGAACATTGAAAGATGGGCTTCTAGCTCAATTAAAAACATTCTGTGCCCTGCATAAATGTATGTAAAGGGTTGCACACGTGCCAACTTTCCGTAAGATTTCTGAGGGTGACCTTTTGTGAACTGCCCAAAGTCAGGTTTAGGTTTCAAAGTATCATGATTAAAGCACTGCTAACAATAGTAGTGGTAGAAAATGTTCTGTTGCCTTTATGCCACAAACAAAATACAACTCCAAATGTGGGTAAAAGTGAAATGTTGAGCACGAACGCTGCACGTAACACCACAGCATCTTGAATGAGGACAACTTGCAACAGCTAAATCTGCAGCAGATAGCCTACATTATGTAAATCGAGCAACTGCAGGATGTGCTAACAGCACTGGGTCGTTTGTTTTGTAAATGAATGGGTTCAGTATACTTGGAGAATGGCCAAGTGGCAAGGGAAAGCATATACTATTACCAATGATGTTTAATTACACTTTGATACATGCATATTTCTCTTCCTACTTAGTGTGAGTTAAGCCCCCTTTGGGGGCAGCTGCTGCTTTGCTTTTTCTTTTCTTGGGGTACAGGTGTGAATTCCATAGAGGTATAGGCATGCCTCAAGTCCTGGAGTTGAAGCCTGCTCAGTTTGTGAGGAACCCGATAGGTTCAGCTAATGCTTCATGGCTCTTTCATGAGCAGTTTGGCAGCTCCCCTGAAGAATGCGACCCGGAGGTATTAATAGATAAGAACACTGATTTACTGGTGTAAGTACCTGTGAAAGCATTCGCCTGGAGGAAGGCAAAAGGAAACCATTGTCATGTTCTGGCTGAGAAAAACAGTATCTCTTGCTGAGCAAATGAATTGTAACGCTGGAGGTTGTGGTAAGAGACTTTTCTAGCTGAAAACTCCTCAAGGGGGAACCAAATAGAACCAAAAAAAGCTTGTCTCCCTTACATTAAAACTGAGAATACAGGTAGCTCTTGGCTGCCCAGAGATGCCAACCCTCACTTCCCCCAGACCAGATGGGTTGTATTGAGCTTTTTGGTGGCCCCAGGTGCCAAACTGGAGGGTACTGCAGAGCACTGCTTCTGTCAGCTGGCAGTGGGGCAAGGGCCCAGCCATACCCCGACCCGATGCAGGGCTGGTTCCCCACTGCCCTGGCTCCCAGGGCTGAGCTCTTCCTCCAGGGATCAGGAGATGGCTCCAGTCATGGTGCTCCAGAGTGGGCTGAGCCAGGAGCCGGATTTTCCTCATTTCTCAAGAACCTGACTTGCCCTTTCCAGCACCAGCGAGATACAGCTCATTAAGGATGTGGGCTAGCTGTGAGGCAGGTGCTGCAGCCAGTTGCTTCAGTCACAGAAGGCTTAAACCTTATCCCTCCTATGTTAAAACACACTGGAGGAGACAGTGTGAGACCGCAATAGCCTTTTGCCTGTTCCCAAGGGTGTTGTACTGAGCCAGCAGAGGAAAGTAGTTCAAAATGTCCGCATCTGCAACCGACCACTTTCTCTGATGAGGCAACAGTTCTTTATCCTTATCAATTGTAATGATTAGGGAAAAAAATCCCCTCTTTAATAACTACATTTGAATAGGTTGAAACATTTTCTTTGCTATTGATCTTTGATGACAAATTAATTGCCATTCTTTTTTTCATGGCTGGTATTTGAGGCCTGTTGTGGAGCAGGCATATTGCAGAAAACGATTTGGCTGAGATCTTTAAGCTAATGCAGTAATTGGAGCAAGAACTCATTATATCTCTGTAATCATATCCACTTCCATTAATTTACCAGATTATTTCCCAGGACTCTGCAATCACTTTCAGACTTTCTTTTAAAGTTTGGGTTTATGTTTCTAAGCACAGGGATCAGGTGCATAACAGCTGGGCTTGGAGCTTGGGGCTGTCTGCTTAGACGTGTCTGTTCACAAGAGCAAGTCAGTATGCCTTTCTAAGGCAGTTTGGGCAATGGGACTTAATGGACTGATGTATTTTCTAACCTCCTGCTGGTTTTGATCTCATAGTGGCTAAATCAGACAATGCCAAATTCATTCGCAGTTAGCCTGAGGAGGAACCCAGTGATCAGAGTGAGTGATGACATGAACTTTTCCAGATGAACTGTCTTTCCCCAGTGTGCAGACGTTTGAGCTGTTCAACAAGCTGGTCTTGCGTTGGTACGTTTGAGCCTGGCGTTTTAAGGTGGCCCAAAAGCAATGCTGGTGCCTGTGGCAAGTCTGGAGCTGTGGTGCAGCCATGCAGCAGGACGGGATGTGCTGTTGAAGACCCTCTGTCTCACTGCACACAAACCCTAGCTGTGAGGCAGGTTCTGGAGCATGACACTTGCACACTGCTCCAGTCCACAAAATCCCCACTCAGGCATCCTTGTGGGGCTCGAGCCTTGAGCACAGCCACACAAATCTTCATTCAGTTCAGCCACTTGAAAGCTCCCATGGAACTTTCAAACCAAGCTTTCTCTTCTAGGAACTCAGCTATACAACAGCATGTTGATGGTCATCACCCTTCCATTAATCCAGACAACATCTTGTTGTCTTCTTCGTGTCAGAGCTGGGGTGCCAGGACCCTGTTTCTGGACCCTTCTTAGGTTGGTAACTCTCGTATGATAAATATGATTTACTGGCAGGTTAAAGCTACTAAACAGCCACCTCCCAGAAAAATAATCTCTGAAGTATCATAACAGTGACCAAAAGATCATCATTCACAGCCTGCCTTTTGCCCCCCTCATAGGAGCTCTGGGGAGAGAAAATAAAGGTTACAGCTGGGAGGGAGCTGGTGCAGGCAAACAGCCCTGCAGGGAGCTCTGCAGTGGGAGGGAATGCTGCAAAGGGGTTTGATTGATGTCATAATCTTGTCAGCCCCCAGACATGCTTCATTATACAAGCCAGTGACAATCAGATCATTAGTTACATTATTGCCCACTGCCTCAGTGCCTGTGAAATTGCAAAGATAAGTAATAGGATTTTTAAAGTTTAAATTATGGTTTGAAAATTTTAATTAAGAGCCAATTCTAATCAATCTGTTTCTAACAGCCTTTCCCTTGCCCTCATTTATAAAAATTAGTTACTGCCATGAAGAGCCAGTGAGTGAGTGTATCCTGCTCCTGACCAGTGCCAGCTTCAGAGCCCAGGTTTGCTGCTGCCCAGGTGGCTATGAGCATGGAGGCAGCCCAAATTGCATGCAGTGGTGAAACCAGTCATGCAGGGCAGATTAACAGCCTTCCTGGAGCTGGGCATGGCCCAACATGGCGTGGAAGTCATTTACACAAAAGAGATGATCTGCTCAGGCCCTGGCATCTCAGACATCCGTGTCTCGGAGGTAAGAGGAGCAGAAAACAGCTAAATTTGCACCAATTTAAAAAGAAAACTTTTCTGAAAGTGCTGGCATTTTCAAAAAGTCCCAAATATTCCCCAAAATGCAGCTGCAGTGGCTATGAATGTCAGCAAACAAACTACCCCAAAGGGCTGAGAGGCCAGCTAACAGCATGGGGGTCCCAAGCAGCTTAAAACTGAGCGTGTGCAGCCTGGCTCCAAAATATATTGGGAATGTAAGAATAAATACAAAACTGATCCTTTTTTAAGAAAATTAACCCCAAGTCATTGGCTAAACTTTGCATTGACCTTCTCAAGGCTCATCACTGATCCCTGCCTGCGTAAACAAAATGAGACTTTGGCCTTAAAATACCTCATTTGGGAATTAAACTCTCTACAGCAGCTCAGGAGTCCAAAGCAGAAACGCTTCCTCTGCCAAAGAGAAATCAGCAATTTTAACTGAGGACTTTTCTTAATTGTCAAAAAAAAAAAAGGATTCTACTGTTGTTTCCCTCTGGGAAGGGGACCCGGTGTACTGCATCCAGCAGCAGGGCTGCGTGTGGGTTCGAAAGAAGGAAGTGATTTGTGTCCTGCCAAAAGCAGTCTTGTGTCCTTGCTGCCATTTGCAGCCCCATTTACAGGCTGATGTTTGGGCTATAGCTTGAACATGGTTGAGAGGGTCATCTATGCATGTATATGCGCCCAGAGCCCACTTTGCAGCTTGGTTCCCTGCAGGGTTTGCATTATTTGTATGCTGTTAGTGCTTAGCCTAACATTTCTCCATGGTCACCTACAACAGTCTAAGAGAAGTTCCTCGCACTGTGTGGCAAGCAATGGGGAGTCAGGGTGGACACCCAAACACAGAGCAGGCAGGAGTAGAGGAGCTGGGAAGTCCACAGCAGAAGAAAACGGATAGGGAGAGGCCTTCATCCAGAGATAGATGGGTTGCACCAAAGGCAAGCAGTCAAAGCTTAGCTCTGCCCTGGATGGCTGGAGACAAACCATTTCTGTGGCCATTCAGTCTCAACTGGTTGAAATGGGGGTAAAAGGTGGTTTCATGGAGAAGCAGTCAGGAGCAGCAGCAGTGACATCTTCTGTGTGTCAGATTTAGGGCTGCACACAGATGTCTGGAAAGAATTCCCAAAAATCCCACAGCACCATAGTACTGTTATTTATATGCACATTAATGCAAACCACACCACAGGTTCTGTTTCATTATTACATAAACTGACCTTCTAATAAAAATAAATTAGCCCTGCACTTAGACATTCTAAATCTGACTTTTAAGTGCATTTTGGATTGTTTCAGTACAAAGTGAAGAATTTGTTTCTTCTTCACACAAATGGACAAGAAGACTTCACCCTTGCATCTGTGGCATGCCTGAAATGTGTTTCAGCGGCACCATGGCCTTGAAAATAGGCACAAAATGGCCAAATGTGGTGCTGGCTGTTCTGTTTGGAGTGAGCTGGACAAGTCGCTTGTCTCAGTGCCTCTGTGTATGTGTGTGTCAAGTGGAGATTACACAGGCTCCTTTGGCAAGCCCCTTGGCACCTCTGGATGAAAATTTCCACAAGAACTGAACAGAATCTCCTCTAATCAGCATTCGCACATGAGAGTGTGTATGTGAGATTGCATGCTAAAATAATGAGTGGTTTTCAGTGTACCCACAAAACTGGGATACTGCATCCCCTGTCTTGAATCCCATACCACTCCATGGCAGTCAGTAACCCAGGAATACTGTCTTCCTCTCAGAACTGAGATTAGTTGAGCTGCACAAAACTAAATCCATTTCCAGTAGGGAAAAGGAAAGAAAAAAAAAACCACCAACCCCCAAACCCCAAGCTTTTAAAAGCTTACTCTCTAGTACCCAGAGAGTCAAATTCAGCCAAAAAGTTATAGTTTCATTTATGTACAGCATGATTTCCCTGGATCCACTGGTACTACTGCAGGAAGACCTGAACTCTTTCTCTCCTGTAGAGCTAGCACAGAAAGCAAGTTTTGTTTCGTCAAGTACCAGATCAACTTGATAATTGCTGGATTCTCTGGGTTTGCTGGATTCCCCATGGTAGGTTCTGCTGGCCACTGTTTGGAGATTGTCACCCTGTGCCTGTACATTGCAGCAGCGTTGCTGCCTCACGTGCTTGCAGACGGATGATCAAGAGAGTGGAAAAAGCTAGCACATCGCTCAGGCATCTGGCTTTTTTGGGAAGTGATCCCTTGGGAAGTGAGTGCCACGGGAGAGCATCATTCAACATTGCAGGGCTGTGTGGAGCGCTGCAGGCAGCTGACACCTCCTTTGCTGTTCTCTCTTTCAGTCTATCTGGCCCTGAATTTACACAACAGCAGCTCCCAGCACGGCTTCCTGCCTGGTCCCTGGTGCTTTTTGTTCCCATTCTGCAGTGCTGGTAGCCCCCCTTCCAGCATCTCCTGGTACTACTCACCACTTCAGGCCTGGACCTGGGTGGTGAGCAGCCCCATGGGAGTGATGGCTGCTGCACATCAGCATTAGTCCATGATTTAATTCTCCTAATTGAAAGACCCATGCTCATATGTTCAGCAGCCTGTTGGTGCTTCAGGCTGTGTATGTGCGATGTTAAATGGAAAATGAGCTCGAAAATATTATGAGAAACTTCAAAAGCTCAGGCACAGCTGTTTGATCCATTGACAAACAGCCAACAGATTACACTCGCATTTCCAACCAGGAGAAGGAACACCAGAATTACAGGAATAATGTAGTTTCACAAGCAAACAGAGATTTACAGCACTGATGAGAACAAAACATACAGAACAAAATGTACAAGATTAGTTTAAGTGCAACTCCAGATTGCGTCGATCACAAGTGGTGTATTTATAGTGCTCTTACTTTCTCTCAGATTATAAAGGAAATAGCAGTTGACTTCTTCCCTTGCTTTGCACCTGAGTGTCAGCAGCATGGGATCTTAACCACACTCCATGGGATCTTAACCACACTCCCATGGGAGCCTATCAGGAGGTCCTTCTGTCTCCGTATCTAACCCCATTTTAGGGACCAGTCTTTAGCTGTGGCAAAGGAATAATTCTCCTCTTCCTATAAGCTACATTTCCTACACTCCCCGTGTAACTAACTGCTAATGCACCTGAAGCAAATGTTCCCAAATGCAGGTGAGGCCTTGCTGCACAGAAGCACCATGTTCAACAGGGGCTTGTCCCAAGGTACACGCAACTGGCACCACTCATCTTGCTCCAACAGCCACAGTAAAAATATTCTCAGCCTTGAGTCAAAGATTTTCATTATCATTACAAAGCTTTTCCTAAGTGTTAACAACCCTCCTGTCATGCATCACCCTTGCCATACAAGGGACTGCAGCAGAGCTTGAGTGCACATCCAGTGTCTCACCTCCTGCGAATCCTCCTTGGTTATACCTTGTGCACTGGGTGTGCACTTCAGCATGTTCATTGCCTCTACTGCGCTGTAGGAGCTAAGGGGACAACAGAAGGGATACTTCACTCAGTTTGGCTTGAGCCAAAGAGTGGAAGGGACCTGGGAGAGCTCTTGTTGCCCATATCTTGCACAGACAAACCAAAGCAAGGGTTGAAGGCAATCCTGACTTAAATTCCTGTACATCCTGCTTGCCTGCACCTTTTTCTTGTCCCATCAATTGCTCTTCCATCCACTTGACATTTGCTAGCTAATGAATAGTGAGTCTGACCTTCTTCAAAGGCAGATTCAACAGCACAACCCTTTCCAGCTACAGTATGCAGAGGAAAAAGGTGACACTGTCACAGTTCATTTAAAAAAGATCCATTTGTCTCTGGCTGAAAGCAACATGGGCTCCATTCAAGTAACACACTCTCCTTTACAGAGGGACAGCCTTGAGGAGCACAACTACAGAAAGACTTACTGGCTAATATAGTGATGGCCTGCATCTTCAGAGGTTTACTTTTGAATGCTTTTGGTTCAGCATTCAGTGATGGCAGTCACCACTGGGCTGCCCAACAAAGGGGTCTGTCCTCACCATGGACTACACTTGTACCATCGCTAGTTACAACGGTAAGGGCATGCAAACACTGACCAGGAAGAAGAAAACTTATTCTACAAGTGAAATAGCAAGTTATTGTAAAAGAAAAACTGGAGAAATTACTATGAAGTCTTTAAGACTCAGCAACTATTCTAATGCTGGTAGCACTAAGTATACTACTATGTAAAAAAGGAGCAAGGCTCAGCCTTTTGGCTCAGCTGCTGGCTTTATTCCCAAGCTCCATTTCATAGCATCAACAGGGATGAACCCTGAACAGCATAGGCACACTCACAGTACAGCCCACAGGAGAAGAGATGGATTTCTGGTCTCCTTTTCATTGGCAGCACAGACATGGCTGTAGACACATCTTTGGGAATAATAATAGTAAGATTCTTTCTGCAGCCTTCAGGCTTCATTTCTGCTATCATTTCTTCATTTCTGCTCTGTAATTTTCTCTGAATACCAACAGAACTGTTCAGATGCCTGAACCCTACAGCGAGAAAAGGAGGGCTTCGATTACCATTTATCTTGGATGAACATTTGTCTTTATTAGTGATTTATCACCAGTCACTGTTTAATTACCAACAGCACTTACCCTGGCAATGGGCACATCAGCTACATTATTAATGTAGTAAGGAATTAGGTTCCTTCATTAGCTGTGCTGTTTCTCTTGCAAAGACAAGAAAAAAAGTGTTTAAACCCATCTTTGGGTCCTAATTCATCTCCATAACTACAGCCGCAAAACATTTTCCCCTGATGGCAAACATGGGTGCAGGAGGCCAGGACCCTGTACCGCTCCCAGGCTCCCACTGGTATTTGGCACTGGCTTACACAGGGGTGAAACACACAACTACAGGCTCCTTCACAATGACACAAAATCAGTGCTTACGGAAACCTGCCCTGCTCCTGCTGGGGATTTCTCTTGTCTGGAGATGGGAGACACAAGAGGTTTACACATTTTACCAAAACTTAGGATCTTGTATAGACGAGAGTGGTCACATCTCAGTTCTCCATAAGGAAGTACAGGAGCTACTAGAGATGTCTGGCACCAAACACCATCCATCTCACCCTCTGGCCCACAACTCTTTTTGCAGGGATGTTCAGGGACCTACTGAAAAAAATTCACATTTAATTACAGTAGGCTATTTATAAACCTGCTCTCCAAAGCAAGATACGCAGGGAAGCAAATGAAAGGGGTCACTCCTATTCCTGGGAGGGTTAAATCTCTTTTCCATTAAAATCCTGAAGGCAAAGATTTAGAAAGAGAGCCACATAGGTGACCCTGGGGAAGGCTTGCACAGCTTCTGCTCATGCTGCCCTGCTCCCCTCTACCTTGTCCCAGCTTTCCTGGACTCCTTGGGCTGAGGGGCCGAGCCCAGGTCTCTGACCACACCACCACTGCTCTCCAGGAGACAGTGTACCTGGCCATGAGGACACACTGCCTTTTTTTGTTTCCAGGAGGGAGTGTGGGGAAGGGAACAGAAGCAGCTTGTCACCTGTATGCATAACACATACATGATTTTGTGGTGAACATCGCTTCTCCCTCACTGAGTTTTTGACTCCTTTGGTGAGGCAGAGGATACAGAGGGATGGTGAAGGGCAGGAAGCTGTTCTTCCCATGGGAGCGAGCACAGTGCTCTGCTCTCTCAGAGTAAAAAAGAATAAAATTCAACATTTGTACAGGATGACCCAAATTTCTCCTCTAAAATATGCATGAAGTTTTAATCTTTTTCCTTCCCCTGACATATCATTGAAATTCAGAGCAATGGAGACATATAACCTGGCAGACACTCAGCCCATTTCATTCAAGGTACTCATAAAACATTTCATGTGCTAAGGATGGCTGTCACTACAAAGAGCAATTCCTACATAACTGTAGAAGTTATTATGATAGCATTGACATTTATATATTATTTCACAATGTATTTTTCTTCTTGCTAAAAGAAAAATCAAACAGGAGTACAAACGGCTTCACACCAAGTACCTGAGCCTTCACCCTGTAACTTACTGACAAAATGTAACTCATTGGTGCTTCATGGCCGTGATGAACAGTTCTGTTTTCAGCCACCACTTGAGTAGTCCTGCAGGTAGGGATGGGGTTTGCAGTTGCCCTCCTGCAGCAGCTGAGTGCAGAGACAGCCACCCCAATGCCAGCTCCCCTTCGGGACCTGGCAAACCTTGTCTCCTGCACCACACGCACAGCTCCTCCTGATCTTACCTAATCACTAGCTCACCTGGGAAACCAGGGTCATGATGGAGTCAAACCCACTTTGACTCCATCAGAGTCAAAGAGAAGCCATAACCCAGGTTTTCCAAGTCCAAAGCAAGTGCTCTGGCACATGCCTGTAGGTTGCCATGGCAGAGGAGGAAACAGAGCAAAATGCATAAAGCCAAGCCCTTGTGTCCCTGCTACGGAGCTAATCTGAAGACACTTTAACAGACAGACACTGTGAGGCCTCCAGCCAGGCAACTGGTCAGATCTACCTCCATACCTAGGACAAGGTTAGTGGAAAGTATCTGAGAAACCAGAGCTTCAGATTAAGTAGGTTCATGTCACTCCATCTATGGCCAGTGGGGACAATTATGCCCCTGTCCCTATACCCAACCTGAACTTCCTCTGTTTA
>JANHGB010020032.1:0-91210 GCA_026283785.1 Coracopsis vasa
TCTGCCTGTGCTGGGCACTGCCTGTGCCAGTCCTTGGCATAAAGCAAAGCAGGCTTCAGGCCGTTTTATAGTGATGAGAAACAACTAGCACAGCTGGCTTAGGCAACTAGGAAGAAGGTGAACATGGGGTTCATGACTGCTCCTCCCTCTCCTGATAATATCTCAGGGAACACCAGGGCCTTGGCATCTGGAGGAAAAAAGGGAACTAAAGCCAAGTAACCAGTTAAAGCCTTTATGCAGTGCCAGAAAAACACAGGGTATCATGGGCAGACTGGAGAATCCAACCCCCTGACTCCTGTCCTTGCACCAGCACTTTGATGTGCCACCACCAGCAAAGGATTCGTCTCTTAAAAATAGATTTCTAGCCTAGCATGAAATTAATGACACTGGTTTCACCCTGCTACTATGGGACCATTTCTGGGAAAAGTGGAGATTATGCTTCATTAGTGCAAGTGCTAAACCTTGTGTCAAGAAAAAGCAGTGAAGTGTTTTGCAATAACGCAAGACACCCCAAGAATGACGGTGTGCGCAGAGGTTCTTTCTTGGTTTGCAACAGATGTCTTGGACAGGCTATGTCATTAGGGCTGTCTTGCTCAGCTCAGAGTTTCTGAAATAATGGCGCTGAACATCTGAAGAACAGAGCTCCTCCATCTCCTCCTTCAGCTGAGTTGTACCCATTCATCTGTATAGCTGGCCAAAACCAGGGAGCTGAGGGTTTTTTCCAAGAGATCTTCATTCACTTTAAGCACCTGTTACAATTCAGTCTTATGTAAATAGAGTTCTAATTGCTCAAACAGTGCTACTTTTAAATGACGATGTCTGGGGAGATAACAGAACCATTAAGTTTTCTTACCATGAATAAGGAAGTTGAAAGCTGCAAATTTTTTTATTGAACCTATGCAATGACCAATGCCTGCCTTTTGCTTAACGCATTTCATGAGATGACAGAAACTCACACAGAAGAGAAACACAGTCCTTTCTGATTAATTTTTATTACTGAACCCCAAAGCTTTAATTCAGACGTATTATCCTGCACTGCACAAACCCTTCGTGTTCATGAAAAAAGGCCTAAATCACTGCCACAAAGTGTTTATGGCATCAGTGCCATACCAGCAGGTGGTAGGTGATTAAACTTCACGAGTGTGTCACTGAATGACAGAAAAGTGTTGGATGTTCCACATCAGGTCCAAAAGGTCAGGTGTTGAAGATGGCTTTGACACTGCAGCTGGCTTCTTTTCATTTACAACTGTCACATAAAAATTGTGACACTAGACAATATTTGCCTTGATTTTGCAATATCCCAGACCTGATTACTGCATGGTGCTTTCCCTAAGACACCTCTGAGAGCCCTTTGGAAACTTGAGTTGGTGCAGATGACTGTTTTAGATGCTGTGAGTGGAAGTGCCCTGATACCTGTGTGATGAATGTAGAATAAAACCCCAGATAAAGAAAATAAGTACACCAGCAGACATAAACAGCTGTACTGGTTTCCTGTTTGCGTCTGGCTTCAAGTCAAGCTGCTGAGATAGCTCTCTCAGGTCCTGCATGGCTGCAATCCTGCTCTGCTGTGCCTGCTTCAGCCTTGTGGTAACAATTTTGCAGCGATATTAAAAGCCAGCTGAGATATCCATGCTCATATTTTGTTGCTGGGGGCAGCCATGGTGGAGCTGTCATCGTCTTGTCTTCTGTGTTCAACAAGAACAAACAAGATGTTTTCAGGGTCTGGCATCCAATTCAGCTTTCCTCTCAGGCTTTGTCAGAAGGAACTTGGCATTTGGTTTGTTGTCTTGGTGGGTTTATATGTTAGCACTGATCAATGGCGCAACATGCAGAGTTTGTTACTACTGCACATGGATCCTGAGTCTTGTATGGATCGGGAAATAAAATAAAGTACATTGAAACGAATCCATAAAAATGTGTTTTCTTTTTCATTCTAGTAAACAAGGGAAAAGTATGGAAGAGAGAACACTTTCAGCTCTTGTACTTATTTAAGGTTATATCTCAATGTGAATCTCTGTTAAGAATATACAGTGCTGTAGTTTTTTCTTTCTTCTGCCTTTCCCACACTGTTGTGCTGTGTACTTTATTATTGCTGTCACAATCTGCTCTCTGTCCAATATGATTGCTATCCCCAAAGGTTTATTCTACATAGCAAACATCCTGTAATAGTGACCTACTCTAATAACAGGAAATTTATTTTTAAACTGCATAATGCCTGCTTCATATTAATCTGTTTCTTTTCAAAAAAAAAAAAAATGTTGACATGAAAATCTACTAATATTGCCTAATGCCTGATTGGTTTCCACAGAATTTCATATCTTCTGAAGTCCACAGTGTTCACTAATTCGAGATAGCAACCAGGCATTTTTTTCTTTTCCTTTCTGGTCAATAAATGCTAAATAATAAATATCAGCAAACAATATCAAATCATTCAAACATCAAAGGTCAACGCTCATCAGTCACAGTCTTTTTGGAAGCAACTTTATTTTCTTCATTTCAACCAGTAGCTGCATAAGGAAGTTAACCCTTGATGTGCATAGATCATGGTTTAAAAAGGCTTGTGACTCTCACCATTCTGGCATTCTAGAACAGGTTAATATTTTTCTTACTGCATACCTCTTCCCTCCTTCTTTACCTGCCCTTGCCTTTGCCATGTCACTTAGGGTTCAATGACGCTGTTATCCAATGGGTGATAAGACATCAGTTTTGATTTTTCTGTCTGAAGTGATTTTCCTGGGAAGCAAGAAAACCCACTATGTCGGACACTTTTTTAAAGGACCCAGAAAATTTGCATTCACTACATCAGCTGAAATATCTAATGAATAGGTGTAAGTCTTTTGGTTTTGCTAACACAACGAACTAATACATCTTCCATATTTTAATAAACATAAGCTTGAAGTGTCACATTATCAAATTGTCATTCTATCAAAGTTTTTTCAATTGTATCTTTTTTTGCTCCCTTTAAACATGATTTTATAGTACTTCTTCCAGATAGATACATTTTATGTTCTGCATTGCCTGCATCAAGGTTATCATACGCCTCTCTATCTTAATGAGTTTTGTATCTACTACCTGGCTATTTTCTACCAGATAAATCATGATGTCTGCTTCTGTCAATGCATCTAAAGTAATGCAGAGATGAGAACACTAGCTTATTTTCAGTAGTCTGTCTCTCTTCCCCATGTACCATGGCATTCTGTACTGCATAACTAGCCCCTAACGCTTCCCTCATCACTGCTCTGACGCTGATCACCTTTATGTTTCATGGTTTTCCCTTTTAGATCTTCAGTGGGGCTTCCTGCGTTCAGACTGGTTTGCAGGAAAGAAAATTTGCCGTATGTGTTAGGCCCTCTGAGAATTCAAACAAAAAATAAAACAAAATTTAACAAAACTTCAACGTAGTTTTCCTTCCCAGCTTGGCTAAGTACTTCAGATAAAATGCATACAAATCTGTCATTGATTCTGACAGGAGGGATGTGCTTAACACTTCCCATTGGTGCTTTCCCATGTTAGCGTTTGACTTGGACAACATTTAATAAAAAGCCTAACAAGTTATGTCTTAATACTAGAACTGAAATAGAGTGTAAAGCCATTAATTTTTGTATCTGGTGCCAAAATAACCTGAGAATGAGCACATTGCTACCAGTTACATTTACTAAAATGTGTATGCTTTCCACTGTCTTATGGGCCACAGTTCTTTTTTAAAGGCTTTGAGTCATTAAAACAGTTACAAGATGTGCGGTTGGCTGTGCTTCCGAATCTCTAGATGGATAGTGACTTTATTTGACTTGTGTCTAATTAAACTTCTAGATAGATGACAAATGTCTCTTCCAATTCTTTTGATGTATTTGTTTTTGAAATGCCAGTTGCATTTATGGAATCCCTGTTGAGGAGTGGATATGGTTGAAGCTGCTCTGCCTGCGTAATGATGAGCTGCAGCCTCATGGTGCTGTCACGTTGACAACTGGAAACCAGTGTGCCACATCCTTCACACTCCCATGGACACAAGTGATATTGCTACGGAAACTGCTCTTTGCGTAAGTTTGTGTCACCATTTTTCTCTTCTCCTTCTCTCTGGCTACGAAGAGATTAAAAATGTGTTAAAAACAATAACAACAACAAAAAAAGCAGCTCAGTCTGTTCCCTGAGTGCATGGCTAATTTCTTTCATGTAAAACGTTTTCCTTTTTACTTCTGTTTGGGGTTTCAATATTTCTACTACATGCAATAAAAGATAGAAGCATATCAGAACACTTTGATTTTTTATTCTTGTCAACACATGCACTTGCTTATCCAAAAGGAGAATATCTGTGTACATGAGAACCCTGCAAATGACAAAAAATGAATAAAATGAAAAATTTCAGAGACTTCTCTAAATAATTGGGAACTGTACAAGTCCTGCCATGTGGACTGTTGGAGCAACATCCTATTCAGTTTCCTTAGAATTATTTTCCATGTAAGCAAACACTCTTTGATATTTTGTTTTAAAAGAGATACACCAGTTCAACACACTTTTGTAATAAAAAAGCAAATGGCTGACTTCTAGGGAAAGGCCTCTCCTGCTGGAATGTCTACAATATTTATGTAAAAGTAAAGACTACACCTGTTATGATCACAACTGTACATGCTTTCTAAATAACACAGCAATTTTTCTTTCAGATCTAGTTCCAGCATTCAAAATCTTTACAAAGACAGCTGAGTACTGGGGTCAGATACACTGGGGCAGATCTTCCCACTTTCTGGCATGAGCAAGTTTCTGCATTTTTATACTGAGAAAGCCAAAGCTTATAAAAAGTAATTTATGAACTTGAATAGGAATCTGTGCTTGAAGAGAAAACGGTATGATTATGAACAATAATGTCGAAGGTGGTGGCATGCTCTTGAGGTTCCACTGAAAACATGCAGTAGATGATTAGAAAATGAAACTTGAAAGAGCATTTGCCTTGGCATTTGCATTGTCAAAACTGTTCAGAGCCTCAACTGGTACATCCAGCATCTTTGCCTAGGCCTGTGTCTGGGGTATATTTTGTTGACAAGAATGACTTTGTACTCATAACTTTCTCTTGACCACTAGTTGGCCCACCTAAAAAATATCATGGAAGTATATCAGAACTATTGATTTCAAAGAAAAATAACGTATTGTAGGAGGAGCAGCAATAAAGTGGTGGAGGAAATAAAGGCAGCAGTACTGAATTATGATCACAGAAGAATTTGAGTTGGAAATCATCTGGCCCACCTTCCCTCTCAAAGCAGATAGCAGGTAGCATCCAGCCATGTATTAAGCACACTGACGTTCACTTGCAAAGCAAAACTTTGAAAATAAAACATTTTTCTACAGTAAGTTGTTTTCCTTGTGTTTATCTGAGACATAATGAGGTACATGAGGTGCAAATAAAATCCTCTGTGATCCCGTTCAGTGACAGATTACTGCATTAAACAGACCTCCCTATCAACTGCTTTTACTTCCAATTACTGCTTCCCAACCCAGCTCCTGCTCCCCGCAAAGACTAACTGACCGACACTGCTAAAGTCACATGAGTGCTGATAATACCAAGAATTTGTCCTGCGCTTTATCAGCAGCCCTCAAATCTTATTACCAGGTGGGTAGACATCATTAATTCTTTATTCCATTGAGAATAACAGCGTGCAGAGAAGTTTCTTGATGAAGGTCATACAACAAGTCCCTGGGAGAGTCTGAAAGTGGATTTAAGGTCAGCTGTATCCTCATCACGGTCACTCACATGTTGATAAAGCTGCTTGCATTGCACCCATGCAGTTATCAGGACCATTAACTGAATATCCTTGTAGTGAAGATGGGAGGGCTAGTGACCAAGAACTGTGAAATGCACCTGCCTAGAAAGATGCTCTTTGTCCTGAAAGAGCTGAGCTAATGTTTACGTTATGCTTAAAATTCAGGCTTTTCTAGTGTTCCTTGTTGATGCCACATTTTACTTTTTGATGTGTAGTGGGTCCATGCAAAATTTCTTGTCCTTTACAAAAATCAAGAGTACAGGACACCTAAATCCGGAAGTGTTGTTAAAGCCAGTACATATAACCTGAACTAAAATAAGTGTTTCAAGTGTATCCTCTATGGAAGAACCATGAAGATAGTAAGAGAGGCTACTGAGGCTTACCTCTGCTATGATCAGTGATCTAGCAAAGTCCGGTAATTTTTTTATACTATTTCCATTGGTAAGTCTCATTTCATTTCTTTGTCATCCCTTTATAGGATCAGTCAGAGCTTTCTGTTTATCTATGCAATTATTTTATTCATTTAGTCATTCTTTTCTTTGTTTCTTTCCCAGGAGACATCTATATTCATCAGATCTCTAAGTCTTTTTCTTTATGTCCTCTAGCTATGAAATACAAGATATAATCCCTCAATTTATTCCAGTTAGGAAAAAAAAAAAAACAAAAGAAAGGTTCAGGATATAAGATTTATTTCCACTTCAGTATTTTAGACAACAGATGATCCATTTACAAAGCAGTGATTTGTGTCCAAGACTGGACTTTCCTGACAAATGGACATACAAGGCAAAGCTACACATTCTGAGCATGATTTCTGATTACCTATGACAGGTACCTGAGGGTGTCTGTCCCTTTTGTAGTTTGGGAATATTTGTATGGCTCTTTATGTCAAAAATAAAGTCCTGCTGAATTGAATTGAACTGATAAACTTCAGGGATGAAATGAGTTCCTGATTGTTGCCAAGAAAAATGGTAGGATGTTTGCTTATGTTATTAATCTTGAGAAAATGCTTTAGGGAAAAGAATTATTGTTTCAAATATATGTGAGCACTTTTGAAAAAAAGTAGAGGAGCTGAAAGTAGTAGAAAAGAGGCAACTAAAAAGAACAGAGGACATTTTTTTAAGTCAAGCTGTTTAAAATAAATTTAAATGTCTTTTCCTAGTGTAGTGTCTGAGATAAGCTACAGATATTCACTGTTGCCAAGAAGGTGAAGGTGCATGGAAACACCACTGGGGGGGTTAATTTCAACCTATTATTCTTCAGCATGTATATTGTTCACAGTATAATTCTGTTACCAGATACTATACTGAAATGGAGCAAACAGAGCCAATTGGAGTGTGGGGATCTTGAATAGATGCTCACAATACCACATTCATTTTCAGCCACTATACAATATGCAAATATATTCACTGTGATTTGTAATTGACCTTAAAACTTACTTACCATCTACATGCCACAATTCCCGTATGGTGAATGCTGTTCTGTTTTCCTACAAGTTTGACAATAAAGCAACTCATGACAAAAGTTTCTGAAATAGAGAATTCAGTCAGCAGTATCTTGAGATTTTTTTTTTCCTTGCTATTTCAGAATTAGCCCTATTTCAGGCTAATAATTACATGGGGCTTGTGACATTCCTCAGCTCAGGATATATGAATGACTTAATAAATAGAAATAATTCTTTTTTTATGAAATTTTATAGAAATGATAGAAATTTTATAGAAATAGAGCCATTAGAGTGGGCAAATGAGATTCCTGTGATGCGCATCTGATGTACATAAAGTTTGGTCATAGTGGGGCAAAATTAAGTAGAACTCTGTTTTACTCTCTCTTTGGGTTCTGGTGAGATGCAGAAAGGGACAAAGATTGAGAAGTTTGTTGCCATAAGCTGCCATGGGGTGACAATAGTTAGTGCCTGAAACAGTCGACACAGGATGTAGATGCTTCAGGGGAGTGATAGTGGACTGACTGCCCTAATTTGACCAGGGAAGTTGTTCAGGTGCATGGCCATACTATGATCCTCTGCAGAAGCACAGGCTATGTGGATCGGTGCTAAATGGAAGGGCTATACCTCTTCATCCCTCATCTTCTGTATGCAAGACTGGAGTAGAAGAAACACTGTGATGGGTTTCCTGCTCTGATGCTCCTTCCTATCGCATCCCTAAAATACTATTGTTTCAACCCAACAGTGCTAATGGGAGTAGTAGAAGGGATGAAAATGACACCAAGACATGCAACCAAGACACTCCCAAAGCATCATGAGTGCTGGAGATGGGATCAGCTCAATCATCCATTTACAGTATACCCTTGTCCTTCTCTGCTTCATCCCCTCATCACTGAGTACCAACAGTCATTGAAGAAACCTGATGCAATGGGTAGAAGGTACCTTCTACAGAATGTGGGCATTTCCCTATTTTGTGGGGATCTGACAACATGGAAGTGCCTTTGCTCATTTTATTCAGGAGAGTGTTTTTCCACAGTCTTTCCTTCACATTTTGAACTTTTAATCTGAGAAGTTCTGTTTGACACAGAGAACATTTTACTGGCCAAGATAAATACTATTCTATTAAGCAAAACTATTCTGTGGAACTATGAAATCTCCTCAGCTTACCAGGATGCTCAGTAAGGGATAATAGAAATGGAGATTAAAATTAATAAAGACATTTGTAAGCCAAGATTTAGCCAACATTTCTGGAAAATTAGAAATCAAGAAAATAAGGCCAGCTATCCAAATATTATTATCCCAGCTATTTAATTTGCTAAGCATACTTGCATTGTGTTTGTACTGTATGGTGTATTGTATTTTGCAGGGGCTTGGAATATTGTCTGTTGATAGAAAGGAAGTTGTTAAACAATTGTCCTTTTACATCTGTCAGCTCAAGGCTATTCAGATTTATTCTAGTGGAAGCTGAACCTTTCAACTATTTCCTCACTTTCATCTGTCTTATCCTTCCCACAACAGACACAGAGTACTCCAAAACAAATCTGACACTTTCATGGATGACAGGTTACTATATGCAAATGTGAACTTCCCACATCATACCCAATACCAATACAAAAGGTGTTCTCTGATTATAAGAAATCTTGTCAGAAAACTGCTGTTACACATTTCTCTCATGCTAGATACTCTTAGACACCAAAATGATGATGTATTACACATTTTGAATAGGCTAGTTCATGCCTAATATGAGACCCACTTGAACATTGTAGTTTTGAAAGTTTAATTCAGGCTGATAATAGATGACTTCGTATTCCACTAATAAGAGATTGTGGGAAAGGGGGAGAAAACAAGCTAATGAAGAGTGAAAACAGAAAGACTAAAAAATGAAAGGAAGCAGGTTCATCCATCCTTATTACTTACACAAAAAAGTTAAAACAGGATAGGAATAACTATTGAAATGTAGACCAAAAAAATTGTCACTGGCATCTCTCAGCTCTGCAGAAACATTCCTGATAATTTGTACTTCACACAGGAAATCATCGCCACATATGTCATTTTGAGAAATTCAGACTTCTGAGATTTGAAAAGTTCCAGCACAATACAGCTACAGTGCTTTAAATTATAAGGGAGTAAATCAAGAATAAAAGACTTGACTTCAGCAGAGTTTGTCTGGATTCACATGCTTATAATTGAAAGTTATGTGTTGAAAAGCCATTAGATGTTACATATGCTTGTTACAAACTGCAAGAGGGCTGATCAGTTATCTCCCCAACCTGAAAAATTAGACCATTTCTTGCATTTTGGGGGGAACAAATAATTTGTATGAGTTTTTCTTTGGTTTATTTCAAGTAACAATGAACAAACACTCTGAAAATGGCAGGAAGGAGAAACAACAGCAGGGCTTTGGCAAAGGCAACACATTTAGTGGCTCTATTAATAAACTAATCAAGGCCAAAGCATTAGTGCAGGAACTGGACTGAGACAGCACAGCCCCTTCTTAGTTAGCTCACTCTGCCAGGCATGGCATGGGCCAGAGCCCAATCCTGACACGAAGCAGGTCAAAGCCAACCTGCTTTGCAGGGTAAGAGAGTTCAGCTGTGTGGGTTTAGCTGGGTCATGCTACCTGTTGCAAAGCTCGGAGAACTGGCCACTGCTTGTTTTATTCACTGTTGTAGAAGTGATGCGTGAACTTACTCGAGAGTCATGGGAGGGAAATGAAGTCCATCCACAGCACGCCAGGCTACAACACTGCTTTCGCTGCAGTTTCCCTGGGGATAGGTTTGAAGCCTGAAACAGACATTCCGTACCAAGTGGCAGAGAAGCACCAGCCTAAAATCGCAGTCTATACAAAGAGGATGATCAGGCCATTGAGGAATTTCTGCACTGATCCAAGAGTTTGTAAAGTGCAGCTTTATGGGGCAGACGCTTCCCACAGACCTCTTACAAGCCCAGACCCAAGGGGTGGACGTATCTCCTACATACACACTGGGATGCTGCTAACACCTTCATGGCCCTGGAAGAAAGGTGCAAGGGAAATCCAGAAATGCTGGAAATGCTGGCCTTGACTCCCTTCCTTGTGGTCTGCTCATACCAGTCCTGCCATGGCTCTTTGTTCTGCTGCCTCCCCATCTCCCTGTCCTAAATCTGCTGACCAAGAAACAAACAGTTGCGGGACAAATGGCATTCCCAGCTTTTGGCTCTGCCTGAGAGCACCCTCCCACTGTTCCTCCCTCCCCTTCTGCACCCATGATGTTCCTTGGGTTTGTAAACACTTTGAGGCAGCAACTGCTCCTCTGCATATGGCACTAATGGACACCGTTCTTGGCCAGCCCGAAGGCGCAATCAGAATAAATGTGAATAACAACAATAGTGACAAACAACATCAACATTAGTAATGACAATAATAATTATTATTGTTATTATTATACAGTCTACCAGAATGACTTGGTAATTATTTGCATAATTTGTATATATAATTTACATAAGCAGAATAAAAGACTGTTCCCATATCCAGAAAAGATCTCAACCATAATGTTTTGTTCCCTGTGTGTGCCAAGGATTCCCACTGGTGTCAGTGGGAGATTTTTTTCCTTACTTATTCTCAAAACCAATTGCTCTGATGACAGAAATCAGTGGGAGTCCCAATACATGTGGCTTCATCCAGTGGGGTGCTGAAGATGCTTTGCTACCTTTATCTGCAATTAAACTCTTCACAGATGAAGGAACTCAGCACTTTTCAGAAGCTTCTCATGATGTGCAGGATTGAGCCCCTCTAGACAGCTGTCTGTGGGCTCTGACTATGCAAAGCTGAGCAGAGATTTTTTTTCCCTTCATTTTAATTGCCTATTTACAAAACAGATTCCAGCATCTCAAGATCATTTATGGCGTAATGGAGAATGGCACAGTGGGTGGCTTTTTGGCTCTCAGTGAGTGAGAGCCTCATCAGCGGCAGAGGGAAGAAACTATAGATCACGCGCACAAGGCAGGGCACTGAGCACAGGAGAAGCAGAAGGGACTTATAGAGGTGTTTGCAGAGTGCTCTTCCAAAGAGGCTGGCAGTGCCTCCAAGCTGCCGTTCTCGGGAGGACAAACACCATATTTCGATTTTGTGCGGAGAATAGACTCTGAGAGGCACCAAATGCCTGTGGCAGTGTCTGTTGTTATTTCAAGGGTGTAGTTTCTTGGGCTACTTGCACAGTTTTTTACTTCAGAAGCTTGCATCTCTGTGTGAGGGGTGTAGCCCCTGCACATGACATCGGACACTTTGCTCCAAGGCAGCGTGAATATTAAGTTAGAAGGACATTAAGGAAAAGGCTGCAATATGAAAAGCTGACATTATATGGGATGGCAGGAGATTCAGGTTGCCACAGAAGAGCCCTTCCAGGCTGAGGATTTGCAGCTTAATGCCGTGTTAAATTCTCATATGTTGAGACAGTTTGACTTTTCTTGCAGACAAACAAGAGACAGCCTAAGAGCTTAAAGATCATAATGCAAACTCTCCAATGCCCAGAAAGCTCAGGGCCCCTTTCTACCCCTCCATCAGCCCCCCCTGGGCTGGGAGCGGGGCTCTGCACAGGCGCTCACCACCGGCGCTGCTGTGCTGCTGTGCTTTGCAGCCCTCCTGCCAGGGAGCCCAACAGAGCCAGATGAACGCACTGTGTAAACCCTCTTCATCTGTCTCAATACCAGCCGGGTTAGATTATACTGCAGGCAAAGGCATGTTTTCAATGTTTACTTTCTTGTCGAGTAGTCAGCACTCCCTTTTGCTTCTGGAACTGCTCTGGCTCTGCGACTGGAGTGGAGCTTAACAGAGGATGGGCTGCAATCGCCGCTATCTAAACACGTTATTAAATACGGGCATGCCAGTTCTTACAGAGATCTGGCCTTCCTGCACTTGTTTAACTTAGCATTGGGCGAGTCAGAGCTTGCTTTCACTCCACACAAATGCATCTGCACAGAGGTGGGAATTCCAGCTGCTTAAGCCTGAAAACCGATAGAGAAGATAATTCTTTGTGTGATACTAATTTGGTTTTTGTTTCTGTTTGTTTTGGTTTTGATTGTGAGGACCCTTTACAGGCCCTCAGAAAAGTTACTTCAAATTAATGATTTGTGACCACGAAGAAGAACATAGTGTCCTTTCTGACCATAAACCCAGACCTACCCACAGTGCCTGTATTTTATATTTATTTCATTGCCACAATAAGGATAATTTGGGGTTGAGTGGTTTGTTTTTTATTCATGCTGGCAAACCTTTTAACCCAGCTATTGAGCCACGTCAATAATCTCTTTTCTTAACTACTACTCCTTATAAACCAGCAACACTGCACACTCTCAGGAGCAGGGTTAGGTTGGTTCTCACAAATGCCACATTACTACCTCTGTCCTCAGAGCTCCTTCCCCTGAGGAATGTCTGTCTCTGTACCATGAACCATTTGTTACTTGCAAGATTTTAGTTTTGAATATCAATAGATGATCTTGGAGAGAAGGTGTCTCTGAATTATTATTCATCACCCTTAGATAACAGAATATGCCCAGCAGAAGATGATGTCTATCTCTTACTTGTAAGTTCAAAATGCTGATTCAGCTTTAGTGGAAGGCAAAGGTAAGTAACCTGTACGCTAACTGTGGCGAAATGAGAAATCCTTGCAGATTGTTCCCCATTTCTCATCTTATCTATGCTCTCTTATATACAGAGGTTACTCCCAAAGCCATATTTGTTTCTTTACTTCTAACTGAAAAAATATCTTAGTGTCTATAAGTCAGAAAAGAATATATTTCCCAAATTTTTTGCAAAGTAAATCTCCATTTTCTGCTGCTCTACTGATCATAGCTTCATCTTCTAGAGTTAATTTTCTCTTCACTGTGTTGCTATCTCCAGATTACCAAAACTGATGCCAAAACTGACTCATAATAGATGCCCACACAACATTGGTTTTGCCTTTTACTGCATAGGGGCAGGATATGACCACATGATTAGGTTTTATCTGTGAAAGAAGGACCTATATTTGAGGAATCAGTGTGGAGGAGTGGGGGAAGGCAGCTTTTGTGTCCTATATTGAAAGCCTTAATCCTTAGGGTTTGATTTTGTGTGTAACCTTGGGGTTTTGCACCTGCATGAAACTAAAGACATTTACATGTGTAGCTATTATACCTGATTGCTGGCTAATTATGCATGTGAGAATGGAGATGGGGGAGGGGTGAAAATAGAGCTAAAAATATTTTTTTCCCTTGGTGTTTTAAATAAACTGAAGTATTTCCCATTATAAAAACCTTTACAATAAGAGATTTTTGGCAGGAAAGTGAGAGGTATGGCATGTGAATACCATTACAATTAACATTTTCTAGCCATGGCATCTGAAAATAAGTGGAAACATGTTAAATGTTCTCCCAGCCAAATTTCAAAGCCAATTAGTATTTTTTTTTCTTTTCTTCAAATGTTCATTAAAGGCTGGAAAAGAAAACACATACATGTTTCAATACCAAAGGTACAGCAGGTTATTTTGTTCATAGGTTTGTCAAGCAGGACTGTTTTCCTATGGCTGTGCTGCTCTAAAAATCCTTGTCCTCACTCAAAACAACAGCGTGTGGAGTACAGATCATTTGCTGTCCTGATCACTCTAAGTCAGAGCTGCATCAAAGGCACTTACTAGAGGAAGAGATATAGGGAAGATTTAAAAAAATAAGAAGCATTGTTGCTCCTCTAGAGAGGATAAGAAAAAGGAAGAAATAAGACAGAAACTTTGTGTTTGTTCAGTAATCAAGTACGCATCCATGAGAGCTGACAAAATGCTCCCAAATATGCTTATTTTGTCTGGCATTATGTAGAAGACATTTTCAGGAGTGCCAGGTTACTAAGTCCTCAAATCCATTTACTGTGGCCTGGAACAGTTGTTGATTTCCATTTCAATAGTTATTAGGGTTTTTTCTTTAGTCATCAGCGAAGCTTGAAATAAATACATTTTATTAGAGTTGGCAAGTCTGAGAACAGATGTGAGATCTCCCATAATCTAAAGGCACAGAACTCATGGGACATCAGTGTTCAGGATAAGGGCTGCTTTCTTCCAGGAAGTATTGGCTGTGGAAATTCACAAAGCGTGTGAGGTCTGCACACATTTCTGCTATGCAAAAGGAAAACTGAACGGTATTTTACCCAGTTCGGGTTCTTGCTGTTTTATTTTGTTAATACACAGTGAGCTATAATATGTTCAGTCATGATATATTTATTTGCACTTGTTTGTGATGCCTAGCCCAGATTGCACAGACATTTTACAGTATTAGACCCCAAAACCCAGACTCATAAATCACAGAGAACATCTGTTATTCCCTTGTGGGAAGGGTCTTAAAAGAGTGTCCTCTGAGCATCTCTGTTGTATGTCATTTATTACAAGTGAGCCCTCAGCCTGGAACAAAAGAGACCTCCTACATCCTCCTCCCCAGGCAGCAATTAACTGACCTCATCTTCCCGCCCTCTCCATCAGCCCCCACAATCAATTATCCAAATCAACCCTTCTGAAGAAGAAAACTGGTCAAACAGGTGGACCATTATCCTAAATAGTTTTGGGCACTTAGAAAAAAAGTTCGGTACAACAGGGTACTTATGCAACAGTGGCTGCATTTGTACAAAAAAAGATTTGTGTAATATGATTGCAAAGATGATTACAATATTTTCCATGATTATTTTTCCTAAATACGTGTTTGTATACATGTGCCTGTGTGTGAAATAGAATTTCACAGGTCTTTTCAATTTACTGGATAGACCTTATCCAAGTAGTAGTAGTTCTATATAGCTGTTGCTGGCCTCTCAAAAAGTAAATCTCTTGGTAGGATCGTATAGCTCCTAATTATCGTCAGAATAAGAATGTACACATAGAGGCTGATTTTAACCCGTAGGGTTAAATAGTAATATGGTAGAGGGCAGCATAATATGATTAAATGCAGCAGAAGTGCTTTTGATCCCTGGACAGTCATGGGCCACAGTGATGAGTATGCAAACTCTTTGTCATCAGGTGGGAGAAGCAATTAAGCTCCTCCCTGGAAGACAGCTGAAACAATACATGCTGCTGTCCAAATCAGTGTCCTTGGGGCAGGCCTTGACTAAAGGAGAAGAGTAGATTTTCTGAATGGGAAATAAACATTGCTTTGATTATGTGAATATGGAAGGAGAAGATGAACTTGCTTAGAGAAAACAAGATCACTAACTGTGGTCTTGGGAGAAAGCATGGAGAGAAATAAGGCCCTTTGGGCACATAACTGTCAGTACCTAGGTTTGAACTTCTGGCCAAGAGGACATTTATATTGGCCTTAGGAAAAATGAAAATAGAAAAAAGAGTATACAAAAACGAAAAAAGTTGATTCTTTCATCAGTGATATCACAACAGGAGTATTACTGAGGTGTAAAGTACTAAGAAAAATATATGATAGATGCATGAATGAAAATATTAAAGAATCTTTTTCAGATATTAATTAGAGAAACCACTCCCATATATTTTATGCATTTCCTTTATATTTTCTGTACAATTGTCAGCTTACAATTAATTTAAGCCATATGAAACTCTGCAGTATCAATGGAGCTGCATATGGGTATAATAGTTCATGTGCATGTGTACCCAAGAACTGATACAACACTGAGTACAGTGTGCACATACACGCCTTTGATTAGCATCATTGATTGTGCCTTGGATCTCTGGGAACTAATGCAAAAATAATGTGTTCAGCTTTGTAGCATTTTTCAGACAGTCAATCTTTTAGTAAAGTAACAGGTTCACAAACTGCATCCTTCTTGTCTCACTTAAATGATTTCAATATTCAAAATGTCCTTTCTCAGCTTCCACTGTGAAATATGTGAAATCAGAAAAGTAGCTGTTTCTAATCCAATTGTTTCAAAGTCCATTCTGAAATTCGTACCCTACCAAATCAGTGGCAGAACTCCAACAGACTTACATGAAGCCAAGATTTTATCGATGATCTGGAATAAAGGAGTGATTTTTCCAGGTTTTCATGATAAATATTTTAATCTGCAGCTTATTTATGCACTTAAAAAAAAATAGAGGTCTTGGCATTCTTTTATTGGTAGCATTTTGCCAGTATACTTTGTAGTCTGCCAGTTGACTAGAGATAAACCAAAAAGTACATCAAAATGTCAGGCCTGATATTAATGGAGCCTGCAAAACATTCTCTGGATAAGGAAGGTGTCGCTGTTTTTGTAACTGAAGTCTCAACATACTGGAACATTTTTACTATGAACAAGCCTATCTTTGTGCTTTATTGGAACTAAATATCTAACAGAAATAGGACCACAAAATTAGAAGTTGTCACTGCAGTTATATGGTTGCATTGTACAGTCTTGGTATTTTGAATCAATTCACTGACACTTGCTTAAATATTTTTTGTACTCCATTTGTTAAGTTGCATTATTATTACTCATGCTGTTAGCAATACCAAGTGATCTCCACTTTGCAGAAAAAAACCAGCTCTTATTTCCAAAGCACTCAATTACGCAGCAGATAAGTATCATTACCCCATTTTACAGACCTGGAAACAAAAGGGGCAAAATATCTTTCTTCAAGGACAAGAGTTCATGTATTTTGTGTCTTAGTCTAGTCTGCTGTGCACTAGGCTATACAACTTCCAGCTGGGTCCTGGTGATTAGGTGTTTTTATAGCAAACTCTTTGTAATTCTGACTTTTTCCTGCGGTAAAGGATTGGTGCATGGCTGTAATGTCTATAAAATGCTAAAGCTGTTAAAACACAGTTTTTGTTGTATGTCATCCAATTTGCAGTTGAAAAATTTGCTTAAATTTAAAACATATGTTGTGCTGGAAAGTAGGTAATGGAATTGCCACCTTTGCATATTTGAGTCTCATGCCTTTTCTGCAATTTACACAATAATAAACCTAACTAACGAAGCTATTTTAGCCATTATAGATCATTTTATTTGGTGATATGAGTCTTCATGTTAGAGCTGGACAGGAAACATTTTTCATGTCTTGTAAAAGCTTTCATGATTTCAAAACTGTTCCTGTTCAAAATCAGATGAATCCAGAGGCTGCTGAAAACATAGTACAAGAGAAGCTCTTCACCCACCCCAGCATGGAGGAAGCAAAAGGCCAGGTACTTCTTCAGGATATGGGATGCTTGGCTTTCTGGTTATACTTTCTGATTTTCACCATACACTGTAATTGGTATAAACAAAACCCAAACCTATAAGCAAATGTTTTCAATTAATTTGTTTTCCTTGATTAAAAGAATGTTTTTGAAAATTTCTGTTAAATACACTTTTATATTTTCAACAAACACACTGTGGCTGAGATATATCTCCTCAGAGACTTCAGGTTGAGATATTTTCTTGCTGCCTTCACTCAAAAATGGGCACAGGTTTTGATATTTATTTTATGAATTGCAACCAGCCACCTTTAAAGTGTGATTCAAAATGTGCTGTGAGAAAAGTCTGTTACATGTAACACAATTTCTCCATTGCTGTCCTTTGCCTTTCTTCTTTCTCTGCCACTGTCTCACTGTACTTAAATGTCTTTAAAGCAAAGGTTTTGTATTTACTTTCAAACCAATGGGCTGATGTATTTTATTTTGCTTGGCTGTATTTTAAACTTTACTTTTAAACCTTAACTCTTACTTTCTGGAATTTCTTCCTGTTTTACTTGACAGTTTTCTTCCTGTCATCTTTTCTCCTTTCTTACTATCTCTGATTGTCACTCCCTTTAGGATGGGAAATGGCTGCAGGCCAGAAGTTAGAAAGCAAACATAAAAAGCTATCAAAGAATAAGTAAAAGACGAGAGTAAATATGATAGTGTGGTCTTCTGCATGCATAATGACAGCACCTACCTTCCTCACCTGGCTATAGACAAAGATATTTCTGGGAGCGTTAGAAGGACAAAACTGTATACTCTATTCAGGCAGACACATGATATATTCTGAGTGATCACTAATTAAATTATGTCTGATACATACAAAAATATCCCCTGGAATTTTATAAAGATAAAAACACTATAGCCAAGACCAAAGGTCTCAAATCTTGATGTAGATTTTACTTTGAATATGAAACAATGGCAGGAAGAAGAAATGAATTTATATTTCACCTCCCAGTCTACTTAACACCACCAAAGGTGGTGACATGCTGACATTCATTCTGCTGATGTGATGAGCTAGCAAAAGTAGTCAGCATCTGTACCCTGAAATTCCCCTGCTACAACTGTAGCTGTATCTTGCTTTATATTCTCTCTGCTTTCTACAAAAAAGCATCACTTTACCATAAATAAAATCAAATAATAATTTCATAATCCATTGGTAATGATCACATTTTAATTTCCTTGAATTTGTTGTGATGTTTATTGTCTAATTTTCTGCTCTGTTTCTGCTAGAGAGTACAATCTGGCATTTCTTATGTCAATGAAGATAACGTTAATAAAAAACTCATACTGAACCATTGTTCTTTCTCATTATTTGAGCTGCATTCCAAAGAGTGCTGTTACCAGTAAGGATGGGCCAAACACCGGGCACATGAAGGAAAATACTTTGAACTTTGAAGCATACCCATAATTTTTAGTTCTCCAGCTGTGGGAGGACAAGAACTGGTGAGAAGACTTGGCAAATGTAAACGCATGGATGACATTAGGAAAATTCTTTTTTCACAAAATAATTCTTTGCTTATAATACTAGAACTTTATATTGTTGAACAAATATTACAACAGGAAACATTTGAATTACACTAGTAATCACCTTCACTCAGTGCCCAAGAGTTTAAACAAGCTTCTATTAAAGTGAACTCATTTGCTGAACAAAAAATGATCTTTTATCTTTTTCATCATTGTTCTCATAATATTGTTATCACGGTTATTATACCATTATAATTAGTCCCATTGCTTCTTCTGTTGTGCCACAGTCATGATAAAAATCATATGGACTTTAATAATTCCTGTTGTAAAAATAAAACTTTTGCAATTCACCCTTAGAAGGGTCCCCTTTCTTCTTTTGCTGGGCTTTTACTCCTATATATATTTCAAATCCATACCTCAAAGACACCACTGACCTTTTAGAGCCAAATGTCACAGCCTTAGCAACTAAATTTAAAACTGATAGATCACACTGGAAAAGAATATTGGTGTATCATGCATCTCTGTACCCTGTATCTTCAAATAAAATACTATTGACGATTATGTCATGCCATCTTCTTTGTTATATATTTGTACATTGCCTAAACCAGTGGATTTCTAATCTATGGTAAGATATCTGGATGACAACAACACAATAACATTCTTACACCATCTTTGATCTGTCAAATGGAAGACATATTCCTTTTAAAGCTAACAAAGAGTATATTAAAATTTGTTTGGGCAACTGCTGGAGTGCAAAGTGTATAGCTGATTGTACTGGAAAAAAAGAATTTGCACTGCAGATATGCCTCTTCTAGGTATAACTCATTTAAATTTACTTTCCCATTTAGGATCTGATGAAGCAGAAATAGATTATCACCCTCTAGCAGTGTCTGTGGAACAAACCTGTGTCTTAACACTTTCATGCTTGCATTAAGAGGCCAGTGGAGGGATCTAGTAATGTTATGAGCTTAATAGAGTTAGTATTTTTATGAACTTACTTACATCAGAACTGTATTAACCATGTTGGGGAACATTTTGACATGACCTCATGCTGGAAGCAGCTGCTTGATTAGAGTGATTTCTGGAAGAAGTATGTCTCTGTTCTGCTTCAATACATTCCTTCTTTTTTCATCATTATGCCAGAGGTGTGCTTCAGCTGCAAAGACCAGATCAGTATTCAAACTTTTTCAAAGTTCGGGTGCGTTTGATGTCTAAGGGCAAATGAAGGTTCTGCACAAAATAAGGTTGCAGGCAAAGGCACATAGCAATTACTATGAGATGCAGGATGAGAGTTCCTTGAAAGACATTGATGCTCTTGTTCTTTATGTTTATGGCTCTAGGGATGAGTTTCAAGAGGCAAAAGAGTGGAAATAGGCCATGGTATCTCTCTGTTGGGCAGTCTGCTGTCCCAGATGCTCTTCCAGAGCCCTTTGTTTATATATGTCCACGTCTGATTTTCTGCCACGGTAAAAAAAATATTCCCAGAGAAAGCAAATATTCTCATTGTCTCTGGAGGCAAAATCAATGCAGTGCATCAGACTGTGGCTTTGAAGTCCAAGCACAAGCTGCAGAATGAGCTTGAAGCAGAATTGACGCACAGGCTGGGTGAGAGTTCAAACATCATGAATCCTGCTGGCTGCAGCTATTGCTGCTGACACTGAAGGAGTGGCAGGTTCATGGCAAGATGTAGTGGCACTGACTGGAAAGGACCTGTGGAGGCTGTGCAGAGCCATTAGCAGCTGGAAGGAGCCCCAGGTAAGAGGAAGATGTCCTAAAGGGAATACTGAGGCACTATCAAGATAATAAAGGATGAAGAATACTGTACACTACTAGATAAATCTCACTGTAATTCTGGCTTTATCAGTCTGTTAATTAACATCCCTGGCATGTGCAAACTTAGCAGCTGCTTTTACTTGTTTTCATATTAGCAGTGTAAAGAACTTAGGCAGCTATGCCTCTTTTCCCTTCATTAGCACTACACTTTCACGGTTGTTATCAAAAAGGGTTGAGGTTGGAAGAGGCCTTTGGAAGTCATCTAGACCACCACCCCTGCTCAAACAGAGCCACCTAGAGACAGTTGCCCTGCACCATGTCCAGATAACTTCTGAATGTCTCCAAGGATGGAGACTCCACAATCTCTCTGAGAAACCTGTGCCAGTGCTCAGTCACCCTCACAGTGCAGAAAAGTTTCCTGATATTCAGAGAGAACCTCCCATGTTTCAGTTTGTGCCTATTCCCTCTTGTCCTGGTACCACTGAAAAGAGCCTGGCTCCATCCTTTTTGCACCCTCCTTTCAGGTATTTATATACACTAATAAGATCCCCCCTGCACCTTGTCTTCTCCAGGCTGAACACTCCCAGCCACAAAAGACTTTCTCTCACAGGAGAGAAGTTCCAATTCCTTAATTATCTTAGTGGCTCTTTTTTCTCTCCCATATGTCGATGTCCCTCTTGTGCCAGGAAGCCCAGAACCAGACACAATACTCCAGCTCACCAGTATTGAATACAGGTGAAGGATCACTTTCCTCAACCTGCTGGCAATACTTTGTCTAATGCAGCCCTGCATACCATTAGTGTTCTTTGCCACAAAAGCACATTGCTGCCTCATGCTATCTTTCTGTTTGTTGTGCTGAAGATCCATTTCAGACATAAGCTCCATTACTGGCTACTTACTAGCCACCAGCTAGACCACATCACCAGGCATTGCTGCCTGATTGCTCAGGAGAAGCTCTACTCCCCACAAGTTCCCCTGATGTTTCTGGAGAGCATGCTCAGCTCTGCCACACTGTCAGGCAGAGCAGAAAGTTCTGCCTTTGCCAGGATTTGTGCTAAGAGCTGAATATGTACTTCCCAATGGAACTGTCTGTATCTCCTGGGCTGTGCACAAAGGCAGAGAGCACCACTTTACACTGTCAGCTCAGCTGCCCACAGATATAACAGAGCAGAACCACTTCCTCTGTTTGTGGCAGGGGGTTTGCAAATCTCCTCATTTTCTGCACAAGCCAGCTCACAGGTTATGTGTATGGTATGCACATCAGTCATGCTCTTTCAGTATTGGTACCTGAGAATGGGATTAGCTGCAGTCCCCATCAAAAGCACTGAGCTCTAAAATAGTTCCACATGGCACAATATAGCCCCAAGTGACAAAGCATGCATTATTTTCCTCTCCCAGAGTGTCTGGAACAAGCCATTCTGAATGATGTGTCACATACTAAGAACTACTTTATTTTTATCCTGATGGAATTCCAGGAAGCTAACTCCAGTGCCCTCACCCTGACTGAAAACGCGTGATGTGTCCTAATAGCTACAGGCAGGACAAGGCAAGTATGTAAAAGGGACATTTAATTAGTTGTTCCAGAAGGAGCTGAAGTGTTGTTACATAAATGGTGTGTTTCTGACAGGCTTGAAGGTATGCAATGACTTATAACACTAGAAGAATTTTGATATATTCAGTCTCAAAAGGCTGTGAAGTTTATGAGACAGATCATTTAAAGTTTCTTTAGTGAGGCTTATTGGAATTCAAATTAAATTTAAGAGAAGACCATGTTACAGGCCATCTTAGCCTTTGAACAAGCTCCTATTGTTAGAATAGGACAATATCTCCATGTTCAGATTGTTTCAGTTGTGTCTTTCAGTCCTGCATTAAAGTGGAAATCAACATCTTAAATGCAATGGTATGGTTGCTGTAATTTATGTTTTAGTATACTTGCAGTTTATTGTCTATGCAGAGTGCAACACCAGCACAAGCTTACTCAGTGAGCAGGGCCCCATTATTCTCAGCATGCTACAATTTATACATGCTACAAATAGATATTGCTCCATCTGCATGTGTCAGACAAAATTTGTTTGCATTTGAGCAGTTTATACAGTGTGTAAAGGTGAATGTGAAGATACGTCATTCTTCTGACCAACAATATTTGGAGCCATCTTACTGAATTCTGCTATTGTGCTTCTTAGATTTCCAGCTACATGTGTTTACTGCAAATCTTTCTTGAAATACAGGATTTCTAATTGTGCCTAGCAGCCCAATTTGAGTGCCAATCAGATCCTCAAAACATGTGACTCAGGAGAGATTTTTCCCAGTGCACCAGAGGTATCAGATATCCCTGGAGTGGTAGGGGAACTAAGAGGGAACCAGGAAGAGCAGAGTTTGGAAATGAAAATCAACCTAGTGGCCAAAAGCTTTTCCAAACTTCTTAAATAATTTAGTCTGGAAAGTTGCTCCAGCCAGATAAATAAGATGTTATAACACACTATTTTCTTGTCTTTTTGAAAGCAGTTAATAGAAACTGTTTGGGGTCTTACAACAAAATTTAGGTATGTAAATATTCATGAAGGGGGAGGCGTCTTAGGTGTTGTGATACCAAACAGTGTAATTACATAAAAACATTTCAGACATTCAAATGTCAGGACTAGGAGGTGATAAATGCAGTTAATAATACAATAACAGTTTCTGACGGAAAACAATAAAAGGTAAAAAAAAAATAGTTAAAATAATAATAAGGCTTAGCTTTTAGCAGCTGCTTTACATCTTCAAACCATTGCTAAATTATTAACTAATTGATACCAGATCCTTCGCATACTAGCTCAGTGCAGGGTCGTGGGGAGTATGCCAGTAGGATGCTGTTGTTGGCTGGGTAGGTAGACAAATGTTGCAATGTGCGTGGTAGGAAGTAGTAGTATTACCATATACAGTGCAGCAGCAGGCTCTCTGAGTACTGGTTCTAGCAGTAGTAACCTTGCATTTGAGAGGATGTAATTGCTCTTATGGGGTTGCCTTACATGGAAACTAAAATTATATCAAGCATTAATAACTAAATTATGCAGCAAGTCAGAGAAGGACAGATTTGTTCTCAATAGAACACGAGAGACTGCTTGCTTTGGTGACCTAATTGCTGCAGGTTTAAAAAAAAAATAAAATTATTATGATAGCTGATTAAAAGGAGCCAGGGAGCTTATTCACATTTGCCAAGAGCACACAGCAAATCAAGCTTTATGACTTGAAATGAACTCAGTGCTTTGTCCAGATTAAATTAAGAAAGGAGGTCACTGAAGTGAGGAGTTCAGAAGAGCACTTGAGACGGGATATATGAGAAATGAACAGCAGATCTGAAATGAGAAAGGTATAAAGCAGACAGAAGCCATTTTCTGTTCCTACCATTCATTTTCTTTAGAGGTGAGTGAGCAGAGAGGGGAAACTTATTCAGGAGCAAGAAACCACAACAACCCGTCCTATAAAACTGCATTAAAAATATAGTTGTAAGAGTGAGTGGGCAGTAATGGGAAATCTTTGGCACATGTCTAACTGTACTATGTAGAACTCCTAATGCACCCTGACACCATGAGGGGAGCTCATTTTGTTGTCTGCTTGAAGGAAACATGCCAGAATATCTAAAACAAAATAAGAGGATTCTGACACTACAGGCAAACAGCAGTTTCTCTATAACATACACAGGCTTTCAGGGCCTCAGGTACATTCTGTGTTTATAGAAAAAAAAAGGTGGCAAAAAAACATTAATGGTGAAGTTCACAGAGGAGATTCCAGTGCAAATTTGAAGGCTGTTGCACCGTGGCGCCTCACCCTTCCTCCTGCTGCACAGGCAGTATCTCCTCACCTGATACAGGGAGGATTTAGGTATGAGGTCCAGGTTCGCAAAAGGCACTCCTATTTCCTCAGCTGGCAAGAGAACAAATTCCTCTGAGCTCTCTTACATGTACCTTGAGGTACTTTCTCACTGTTCAGTGTGAGTTTATGGTGGTTGAAAAGCTGTCTGCTAATGTTTAGTTTCCCAGGTGAGGGCATGTGACTTGCAAGAAGTGGCATCACCAAGCTGTTTTGCAGAGCCAGGAGCCTATTACAATTATAAAACAGGAGAGAGAGAAGCAAGTGAAAGCTCTTAGCCTTTAATGTTATCAGGCAAACCTAAGGATTTGTGACAAGAAATTATGACCCCTTGCCCCTGGGGTTCTACATGTCTTTGCTGCTCTGCCTGCCTGGGTGTCAGCTGGGTGGCATGTCATAAAGGCATAAGAAGTCCTTGCTCACAGCGGAGCTTTGAAGAGACAATCATCTGGGAGACAGGAGAGGTGGGCAGGTTATGAGATGTTATTCCAGCTCTTCCCAAATAGTTAACAGTTTCCTGGCACAGTAAACTACAGTATTTCAGGATGCCTTTCCAGGGACAGTGGGGTATAGAGGATTTAGCTCAGAGCACATTGTGTTCTGCTTCACTGGACCCACATGAGCTATGCTAAAAATCTCTTCTGCAGTTATATACATATGTCACTGGCAGGATATTTGCCCATTGCCATTAAATAACTTTGCTATGATTAGTTCTATGTGAAAAATGTCTCAAAAACAGCTTTAATGGTATGCAAATACCAGCTGGCCAGGTTAACAGTCGCCAGTGCAAGAATACCTTTAGAAACGTGAGTGTATCAACTCTTGGTACTTAAGAGAGTGGAGCAGCACATGAAACTCCTGACAGATCTCTCAGTCTTTTCACACTTAACAGGGCATGAATGTTGCTGTGGTGCTCTGTGCTGAAGGTTTGTTCTGAAATATGGCCTTGTTAAACATTTTTCATGGACCTTCCCTGAACCTGGGCTGAGTTTTTCAAAGGTGTCTATGGGAGTTAACTGTTTCCCAAAGAGGTGTAGCGGAAATTGTTTTCTTTGTACTTTTGAATGTCCCTGTATGGGCAATTCATGGCAGCTGCTTAAAGATGGTATTGAAACTTAATCAAATAGGTGACTTGCTATGTTAAAAATACATAAAGGAACGATGACATTTTTAATGAGGTTTTTCCATTGGTTTGTATGACTTCTGCTATTTTGTGAAATATGCCTTGTCCATTACAAGTTATTTTACTGGGAGAGGCAATCTTGGCCTGGGCCCCAAGGTTGTTACTCACTGTATTCAAAGGGTACTTGGGCGATCTTTAATTTCCAACTGGAGAGCTGGCAGAAGGACAGTAGGTTTAACATTTTCTCTGAAGGATGACACCTCTATAAGTGCCACATGCTGCTTATTACTGCAATACACTGGATGGGAGCCAAAGTCCCAGTATGGGACTCGAACCCACAAGGATTTGGCTGTGGGACAGACATGCTACCCACAGAGTCACAATGACACCTAGTAGCATCTTAATTTAATAGACCACTTTTTTCAACGGCAGTCTCTTGTCTTGCATTTTTATGGTCTGTATCACTTAAAGTTTATTTTTCACTTCATCACACACTTATGGAGAAAGGCACTCTGCTTCCCTTTCCTGCATCGCTGTCAGCAACTTTGAACCAGATACACTTCAATAGTGATGTCCATTTAAAAGTAAACAAAATTTGAAGATTGTATCACCGGATGCTCTAAGCTTCTTTAAAAATTACGGCAAGGAAAAGTCTAATGAAAAGTAAGCTGGGGAAACATCTGAGTCCACAGAAGACCACTGGAGCCATGATGAGTCATACCTTTTCAAGTTATTTCCATAGATGTAAAAACTGAGGACATCCAGCCTCAAATACTTAAGCCAAAATTTTCAGAACCAAAGGATTTATTTTGTTCTTGCATTTGAATGTTACATTTGAGAGACCCAATAAATGCGTTGTTAGCATCTTCTGAAAATCAGGTCTCTTTAAGGTACCTCAAGCTGCACTCAAAATAACAGAATCTAAACCCACCAGTTTCTTTCTGGTATTTAAATTGGTGAGTGTGAGTCCTGCTATAATGTGTCTCAGTGTTTGAATTTGCAGCAGCCGAGTGATGGACCTGCAAAAATGGAGGCGATAAAAGCAGGACCATGAACTGGGGCACCACTGTGCAACCCTCCAGCTGCTGCGGCTCTTGCATGAGTGCTGCCCTGATGTTCCACACTGTTCATTACTGGTTAATGAAGCTGCCTTCTGAATCACAGAGTGTTTTTCAGCACAGACATTTAGCACTGATTTCTGGAAGTGCAGTAATCTGGGTCCTCAGACAGCTTTGTGGCTACTTGGTAAGAACAAAATGTGAAAACCTGACATTCTGGCTGGAAAAACCACGGCATGGTTTTTCCATGAAGGGAAGGCAGGAGGCAGTGGGGTAAGGGTGAATGAGAGGAG
This sequence comes from Coracopsis vasa, assembly GCA_026283785.1. Lineage (NCBI taxonomy): Eukaryota > Metazoa > Chordata > Aves > Psittaciformes > Psittacidae > Coracopsis > Coracopsis vasa. The sequence continues at coordinate 26,892 of JANHGB010020032.1, forward strand.
GAGTCTGAACTGGGGAAGTGAACATATCCGATGGAAGACGAAGATGGGCAACATTGGAAATACTTGGAGCAGAGCTCTCTCGTTCTGGCACAAACCCCCAGCAATTTTGCCAGTGATGCTACCCGTGCTGCTGACAGGGGCTCTTTGTGTGTTTTATTTCTTGGCTTTTGGTCTGCAAAAGGTTGGGTAACCATTGCCTAAGCACAGATACAGATTTGCAGGTGCCTGGGAATAGAGCAGAGGGAGCGCTGCCCCAAGCCCTCACAGACCTGTTGCTCCTCTTGCTTAAATGAGCTTCCCTGTATTTAAGTGTTTGCATAATCCAGGATTAAACTGTGAGAGCTTTACAATGTGTTTGCCCTCCAGATCTGAAAGTTTATTTTCGACCATAGCTAATAAATAGTTAATACTCACATTTGATTAAAAGAAACCTTTACTAAGAAAAAAAACAAATCCAACGCAAAACTCATAAACTCCTTAAATATCAGAGAGATTTTAAAAAAAATAGAGATTTAAAAAATATATATATATAAATAAAACATTAGTGCACTCAAGGGAAAATAATATCATTTTGATCTGTTAGAAAATATATTTGTCAGCACTTAAAGAAGAATATAAGCTGTTCTGTCAGGTAACTAACAGGATTTTTAAGATTGTTGAAGATGATACTGCTTCAAAAGCACTGCCACTAATTTATGTGTTCATTTGAATGCATCAGCTTGAACACAATGAATTCCAAGGTGAAGCTGGTAGGATTTTTAGCTAGCAGAAATTTCTCCACAGGGCTCTTGGGTCCTGCTTGAACACCAGTTCTCCAGTAACCACCCACCTGTGCCAGAGACCCCTGGCCTTGGGGCATCCCTGTGGCCTCCAAAGCTCTAGGCAGGCATGGAGCTCTTCTCTGTAGCTCCACCTGCAATCTTGGGTCATTTTCTCTAATGTAGGTATAAAAAAAAATTACATGATCTAGTCACTTTAGGTGCCTTTCATAGGTAAGTGGAAGAAGTGCCACCTCAAGAGGGAGACTCATTCAGGGACATCCTGGATTCCCAAGATCTGGGTCATCCTAGACACCAAGGCCAAGTCCGATAAATCACTATCTGATGGTGTCTATTTTTTCCAGTTCCTATAAAGGTGACACAAGGTCACCAGCACTGACCTGAGCAATTAACTTTTCGATATTTGAAGTTAGATGACCTAGCCTGTGATCAGCATGAAGTATTTGAAAGACACATGCTTCCTTAGCACACCACATTTCTGAAATGAGCAACCTTATCTCTTAGAACACAGTTTATACTTCTACATCTTCTCTTGACATATTCTTGGCATTAAAAACTGTCACAACAACAATGTCATCAAGGATGACCTACAAAGACAAAAACCAGGAGAAAATATTTTTAGAGATGAAAACCAATGTGTGATGTTCTTTGCCTTATAGTTGTCTTGTGATTGAAATCTGGTCTGCACTATTGATAAGAACATTAATTACTACAAAAGATTAGTAAATGTTTTCAGAAGTTTAACTCACTTATTCTTAGCATAACAATTTAGTGTACCCATCACAGGTGAGGTCCTATCTGAGATCTGTTCAGTATGTCTATCTCAGATATCTAATTTAGAAGTATATTTTTGCCAGCAAATTTCATTATTAAGAAGTCACTTAGAGATTCATATAACTGTTACAAGCAAAAAAAGGAGAAGCAATCAAGGAATTAACTGTTGGACAAACATTTACCTATGACTCTATTAATTAGTTAGCCAGCAGTTCAAAAGTAATTCTCAAAGCTTTAATATGGAAGGTCTTGAATGGCAATGTGTCTATTTTAATTCCGTTTTCAAGGCATTATGATGTTACCAGTTCCCAGAAGCTCCATTTATTTGATATTTTTCTGAAAACCTTACTATGGTATTGGATGAGAATTTCATCTCTTATTTGGAAAATAAGGGGAGGACAAAGAAGCAAGTGCTTAAACCAAGAGTAGCATCCCAAGAATTCTAAATTATGGAAGTTGAATAAAAGAGTACAAGTGTTTGGTTTAGCCTAATAGCTTATAAGCAGTAGCTAGAATATGAATGATTTGGGGCACTTGGAGCTGTCAATTCTTCAAAGAAAAATAAAAAGTAATAAATGAGAAAGGAACAGGCTGCTGTGCAGAAATATGCAGGTAAGGTGTATGTAGTAAACATGCCTTATTGTCACTGACATTTGCAGCTACAGAGTTAAATGGCTTTGAAAACCTGCTCTTTAGTTCGAAGGCATACACTGCAAACCATAGAAAAAGGAAATAGTTCTGATAAATAGCAGTCTCACAAAAAGTGCAAAAATGACTGCATTTTCAGCTACAGGGAAAAGAGGACAGTTAATGCATTAAGTTTGAAATCTGTTAAATTCAGAATTTTTCACTTCAACAGCTCTCAGTACATGTGAAGTTTTCTTGTTTGTCTTTTGGGAGAAAAATGGCCATAAGCCTAGATTGTTAACTCAGTAATTTTCACTACCATTCCTTTAACATGGTGTCCAGGTTTTTAGATTATATAATTATTTTCATTGGAAAGCACATTTTAACATCTGGGAATCATTTGAAAGAATGTAATCAACTTTGTCCTTTTTTTTGGAGGGTATCTTCTGTTAATATTTAACCCATAACTGATTGCATGATTTACCAATTTAACCCTGACCAACTTGTGAAATTTATCATCCTTGGCTGTTACTACACAAATCTATCATGGTAACAGGCTTTTTTCCAGTTCTGTCTGTATACAATGCTGTTCTTGTCTATGCTCCATCCATGCTGCTGTGCTGTGTTAGGGGGCTAACACTGAGAACAGGGATTTCCTAAATGTGGTGGAACTTCTTCAGGGTAACGGTTATTTTTTTATTGTAAAAATCCACTCCTTTTCAACAGTGAGTCAAATCCTGATATCTATCCTTATTTTCTACATTAAGTCTTGCATTTGATGGTATTTGACTGTATTTGAATGTAACTCAGAAGAACTTTAAAAGTTGATCATATAATATTAAAAGAATGCAAAAGGGATTATAAATACTCAATACTTCGATATTCTTGGGGTATGATCCCACAACTTGGTGGCCTCTTAGAGTTTCCCAGATTTTGCAGGACTGATGCTGAAACAACTTTCAGATATTTTTTGAGACTGTGGTGGGCCAGAATCAAGTCTCGTGGAAATCAGTGCTAGCTTTGACTTTCTTGCCTTCACTTTCCTTACCCCTCCTTGTTTGAGTGACCTATGAGGTTAAAGAGGGGCTGGGGTAAAAAGCCAGAAAGAACAACATAGAAATAGAAAGGGCAATATACGTTTTTTAAATAAGGTCTAGGAAAGGTCAAATAGTAAAGAGGTGAGAGAAAAATAACAAAATAAAAGGGCAGGTGCAAGTGAAAGAGCTATTAAGGAAGAGATGAAATCAAATGGGGGAATAAATCAAATGATAGAGTCTAGACATACATAAGAAAAGGTTGCAGGCCCTAAAAGTGCTGGGAGAGAGAATGTATCAGTGAAGACAAGAGAAATCAGGATTTGTGCACTTTAGTGAGTCTCCAACAGAGCCATCTTATGGGGAAAGGGAGAGGCAGGAAGGGGAATTAATCTTCTGTGCGTACAGGGAAATAAGTTCAAAATCAGTTTGTTGCTTGATTCAGAAGGACCAGCTCTGACTGCTTAAATATTGAGTCTCCTTGTGATGGAGGAAAGCAGCATCCTCTGTCCAGACAGAGACCCGATACTGATAATAACCAGTAATACTGATAATAGCCAGCAGTTTGACCAGCTCTGACTGCTTAAATATTGAGTCTCCTTGTGATGGAGGAAAGCAGCATCCTCTGTCCAGGCAGAGACCCGATACTGATAATAACACCAAATGTTCGTGCCCGAACTGAGAAAAGGGGAGTTGAGGGAGTTCCCCAGACATAAATCATCCCACACTGAAGTAGGAATTGAATCTCCCTTCCTGCCACACTAATACCACAGGCATTCTGGGGTATGATTCAATCTGGTTTGACCCCAAACTTTTGTGAAGATAAATTTCTACACAGTTTTTCAGAGGTCTCATTCAATTCAAGGTAAGAGTTGTGGTGATTGCACACATGGAAGATGGATGGTTCTGCTGTTTTCTGATCCACAGAGCAGTTACGTTGTAACCATGCATATTATTGCCCCTGTAATTGCATCCATCATACCTCCTGTAAAAACAAACAAATCGACTCCCAAACTCACTTAAAACTAGATAAACAACTGCTCTTTGGCAATGTGACAGATACTTATTGCCTGTGAGTAGACCATAACAGATAGGAAGGACAAGGATTAGGGTGGATTTGTAAACCATAAATTGTAGAAATCCACTCAGAGTCTCCAAGCCAGACTCTTCCCTTAACTTTGCTTGAGTTATGCCAGGGATAAATCTGTCCTTCTGTTGAAACTCAGTGAAACTTTGTGCAATCTCCCTTTTCTGTGTCAGTCATTTATCTGTTATAAAACCTAGAGCTTCAGAAAAGCTAAGTTAGCCTGGTAATTTTTTCCTCCCAGTTTGCAGAAAGATGAAATGTTGCATTTTCTGTGGCTCTGTTTTGCTGTATAAAAATGTACCAGATGAAACTCATTAGAAATAAGTGAAAATGTGGCAGAAACGTGATTTTATCTGTGTTGGTTCTGAAAGAGCTGAAAACAAAATTGAGTTTTTTAAAATATGGATGTAGATACACAAAAACCATTCAAACTTCCACTTGTTTTGCTTTTGCCCACAATAACAAAAGTACAAATCAATTAATCAAAACTAACCAAGCTCAAAGAATACCACAAAAACAAAAAACCCAGAGCATTAGATAACACTTGAAACACTAAATTACTACATGGATACACTAATTCAACATTAAAACAGATGTGACATTATTCATCCTAATTTACTTGGCCTATGTGGTTCTTGAATACGGTGCTTGATGATCAGGGGCAAGCCAGCAGTTTGAGCAGTGTCTTGCTTTGGGGCTCTCCTGGCCACAAGTGTGTATCTGCTAACTCCAGCTGGAGTGTATGCAGGAGCAGACGTGATGCTTGCTACAGCATACCCAGAAGCTAGCAAGCTCTAATTGTGTTACCTTACCATGTCACTGGTGCCCAGGCGGTACTGTGATCTTTCAGACTTTATCTTTGAATGAGAAAGTCCACTCAGGACTTGAAAGCAATTTAGGTCACAGAGACACCGCAGGCAGCCCTGACAACTAAAGATGAACACTCCCTCAGCTCTTTGCTGCTCCTCATCAGCCAGACGACAGGTCTGAGTGCACTTCTAAATTCAGTCTAAAGTCACTGAGGGGTGAAGGCATTGCAGGTTTTATTTGAGTAAAAGCTGAAGGAACAAACTTACCATGGAGGAAGTCTAGAATGAAATGTAGTAACTTGAAAGCTTGTAAATGAACTTCCTCCTCCAGTGTGTTGTGGCAAGACAGAGGCATTCTGTCGGGGTTGTACTGAATGTGAGCAACTCAGTAATGTTTTGGGTTGTGACAAAATTTACAGTCCATTTTTGTTGTGACACAAAATTCTTTCTGTAATCTCTGTTGAACTTGTGCTCGCCACTCTTCTCAATGGTCTCACAGTACTCCAGGCTCTGCTCTCCCTTACTGGGTCCCTCATGCTCAACCTGTGCTCCAGAAATGTCCTTTTTCCTGCACCCTACCATGCTCTGTTGTTTCCTTGGAGAGAAGGCCCTGTCTTTTCTTCAAGATTCCTTCTGACTCAGAGCAAAAGAAGCAAAGAGGCTTCTATTGTACTCCCGTCTGAGAAAAACCTGGCATACGTTAACACATGGTTCCCATGAAGAATAATAGAAGTCCTCACAGTAAATAAGCTCACATCACTGAGGGAGAAGGTAATAAGATCATCCCACGAACTGTGTCCAATGGTAGCCAGGTTCAGCTATAAGCCCCAGTTACAACTCAGTTACAATCATTAGTACCTGTTGCTTTTCTGAAGTCCGACTCCTATCTGTACACTCAGGTCTTTGGGGAGGCTCCTGCTCCTCCCCCCATGTGTGTCCTCAGCCTGGGGTGCACCTTCACCCTCCAGTTTAGGGTCAGGCTTGGAAACTCTTGGTTTTATGTTCCCTGAATCAGGTGCTGTGGGAAGGATGGCATTTTCTGAAGGTGAGATAACCCACCTGATCAGCATTCAGATGGGTTAAACAGTGTTCATATCCTGCTTTTCCTGGGCAGGATGGTTATTTCTGACCACCAGCTGGGAGTCATTGGGAGTTGCAGCATCTGCACTGCTGCTTCCAGAAGTGCATCTCTGTGGCTGTGGCCAATATGTATCTAATTTTCTTGCATTCTCCCTGTAAACAAGCCTTGTGTTTCATTTTAACATTCTTAGCAGTGATAAGCATAGCATAAAATATTCCAGAGGAAGGCACAACATGGTGATAGGAGCAGAACTAAGTCACCTGGAAAATCTGACACATGCTCTGACCACTGGTTCATATCTTCTGACTTCAAAATGGGATAGGCAGGAGTATATGTGTCTAATGGGACCAGAGGAGGCAGAGTCAAACAAATAACATAAGGACAGAAATAGAACAAATGACAAAGATGTCATATGGATAGGCAGTGTGAGGGCACTAAGAGAAATAAAGGACTGTAAAGGATGCTGTTCCTTCTTAGATGCAAAGTAGTCACAACCAAGAGCAGATTTAGGGACTAAATGCCCAGAAGCAACGGCATCTTTTCCCTTTTTTCTACATTTTATGTTCTGTATGACAACAGTTTGTTCTTCTAAGTCACAGAAACTCACGCTTCCTGTTCTAGGAAGGCAAAATATAAATGAATAATGATGCTTTCCAGAAGTAGGGTGTCAGTGCAGATCTAGTCCTGAAATGGATCTGGCTTCTTGGGGAAAATACCTAACAATTCACTTAGGTTTGAGTCCTTGATGTTTCATTCTTTTGAGTTGATAGTTTAACAACAAATAGTTATTTCTTCTTGTGGAAATGTTGGTGGGTACAGATCATTTCACACAAAGGGGTTACTCTCCTTTGCTTGTCTTTCCTTTCCTGTGAAACACTTAACACTGTTATTTGGAAAAATCTCAGCTATGTGCTGCATTTGAATTGAAGGAAGGAGTGTTGTGACAGCAGGGGACATAGCAAGGTGCCTAGTGTGGTTGTCTTATTGTATGTTGCTCTTTTTGATTCTTCTGCAGAGCTCTGTGCAAAGACAGCTGCTGCAGGTTGAATAATGCATCTTGAGCACATTAAATATATCCTGCATATTCAACATTGAAAATAAATATCAGATTCTCATACTATTGTGCATTGTTCAATAAATTTGGCCCATTGTGTGCCATTTCCCTAGCATGGTTTGTCTTTTCTCTCTTTCGGCATTTAGCATTTTATTTGCCTCTTTTTTTTCTTTTTAATTTTAAGATATTGCAATCATCTGGATATTGTTCAGATGGAAACAGGACTTCTTTACTTGCAAAGTCCCCAGGTGAACTCTGAAATAAGTGGAATATAGTTGCTGATGTCTGATATTTACTTGGATCTAAAACTTATACCATTCACACTATAACAGCCTGTATTTTACAGTCATGAGGCCAAATCCATGGTTGGTACAACTCCACTGAACTCACTGGAGTTGAACTGCTTTATTGAGTTGCCTTGTGAATATAGATATCGCAAGCGGATGTGCTTGTAGTCCTGGGAGTGGAAATACCAATGCATTTCAGTATGGCACAATTTTAAATACAATCCCAAGCTTTTTTAATTCCTCTAGGGACATTATGTTAGTTTTATTAATAAGTGAGGAGTGTCTCTTCTCCAATATGCTTTGTTAGCCTATACTGAGAGAAAAGCTGTTCTTTGAGTCTATTTCAACTGTAAAATTGGAAGCATCTCTATGACATAACCACTTTACAAGGTATTTGAAACTGGAACTGTACTTTTGGGAATGAGATCACATTGTAGGCAGTGACCAGTGTGGTTATTTCGTTGCTCAAAATATGTGGGAGAAATCACTTCTGAGAGTTACTTTGTTATTTTAAATGTGTTTCTGTGCTGCATATCCCACCCACCTCCAAGTTCTGGACTGACCTTCAGCTATTTGGATTCTCCTCTTTCCCCTCCATTCAGCCAATGCTGGCTTTAGCCCACACTTCTGTTTGAATTTCCAGTTCCCAAAAGAAAACTGTTTCCCCATGGAGCACTGTATACACGTATGGTCACCAGCCCACCACAAAGTTCTCCCATTTCTGGTCTCAAATTAATGCTTATATGTCATACTCCACTTCTGCTTATTTTAGCCATGTCTGTGCCAGCAAATAAGGCTCAAGTGCTCACCCATAGATTTTGATACTGTTTAAGTCCTAGGCTGCTTCTGTCACGCCAGCCTCCACTCTTGCAGGTGGTGATTAGGGAACAGCATGGAGCAGAGATGGTTCACAGTGGGCAGCAAAGGTCAAGTAACTGTTTCAAGGAGGATAGAGTTCTGCGATGTCCACACAAGCTGTCATGTGCCCCTTCCTCTCCTGACATGTTGGATATGATGTAGCTGATTTGTAAACTCCAGAGGATCTGATTACAGTTTTCCTGATCTGAGAAATGATCACCCAGACTGTGACTACCCCATAAGTAACCGCTGGATAGTTTTAGCTGAGAACTGGGATCTCATTTCAGTTGTAGGCTCCACATGCTGTGATGAAGGACTGGCTTTTTCCCTGCTTTTAGTGCCGTGTTAATCGAATGAGTACTGATATAATACATGCTAACGAATAATCCTACTTTTAAGGCTTAATTAAAATTACATTTCACCTTCAGAAGATGATGTTTATTCTGGCTTTCTTACACACACCTAACTGTATATTAAGCTATAACTCGAGGTGATGAATATCCAGAAGTTGATGGATTTTAGAAAATAAGATTTTCATTAAGAGGACGATATCACAGCTCAGTTTATCAAAATATTCTGAATATTTATTGCTTGCAGTAGCTAAAGCCAAGTCATAAATTGAGATGTTAAAGTTCTGTTTGGACGGTTCGATTTTTCAGAAAAATCTCTATATTGTTTGTATATGTGCATCCAGGTTCCTGAATTTGTCTGGCTATATTTTAGGAATCAGAGAAAGCATGTATAGCAAAATAACAATATAAATGTGTATTTAAAATTACATAGCTTTTACATGTCTTGGACATATAGCTAGAAACTCTGATTAATATCAATACAACAAGAGCACTCATTACTTAAACAAGAAAGAAACGCTAGATTATTACACAGAAACATGTGACCATACCCCCCTACTCCCTCACTTGTACAGACTATAAGAGGGGTACTCCATGTGGAGTACTAGCTAATGATAATAGTAACTATTCAGTTACTGATCTTTAAAAAATACTCTTATCCTTGTGTAAGTCATTTGTTCATGTGGACTGCTTTGTATGTATGTTTCTTGGCTGGTTTGCTGCCATGTAAAGCAAGTCTTACTCATTTATTCAACAATCTGTGCAAATTTAACATCATTTGGTTAATGATTTCCCTGCCAAATTCAGAGAGACAATTGTATTTAACTACAAACCTCATTTTAATATCCTATTTAAAAGTCTAATTGAACCATCACTATTTTGCCTTTGATTTGTTGGATCTTTTTGTGTTGTCTTGGAGATTTTGATGTTGCTTCTTTCCAGCTCTATTGATATTTATAACATGGATGGCATGTTTCTAGAGGCATAAAAGGGTGGAGAAGGTCTCTCTGGTGAGATACAGTTCAGATTAAGAAAGGTCTAAGGAGGACCCTTCTATAAGATGGAGATGCTTTGTTAATGACAATGTTAAAAGAAAACAAGCAGCTAAAACCGGAGAACATGTTATAGCAATAATGTTCATGGAATTAGCCATGGAACTTCAGGTTAAAAAAAAAAAAAAAGACAAATCCTAAACCAAGAGCCAGCTCTTTGAATATTTCAGTAAAAATAAACATGTTACATCTGCAAATAATCCCTTCTAACAGCAAGAAAAATACATAGATTAATAATAAAAAATAGTGAGTCAACATGCATTCTCAGCAAGGCAGTTTGACTGTAAGATATGAAAATGACTGTTGTAAAACAGGTCTAGCCTTTGGTGGGTACTGCGATGGGGTACTGGCTGACAAACTGCTGCTGTAAAAAGACTGCAGAATCCAGTGCTGGATTTCTCAAATTCTGAAATCCAAGAGCACAATTATCTCAGATGTGATAGGTCCCGTTTATAAACAAGATGGTTCTGCTGCTATAGAAAAAAATCCAGGTTTTGCTCAGCCTAATCACAAAATGAGAAATGAGTTCAGAAAACAGATTTTTACCAGTTTCATTCCTTTTCAGTGTTGTAGCAGCAGTCATGGAAGGGGGTGGGAGGAGGAAACAAAACCAAAACCCAAGAAAACAGCAAGATGTAAGCAAATTACTTTGGTAGGGCTGTGTTCTCTTTATAGTTTGTTACTGGGATGGTCCAACAGCCATGCTTTACCTCTGTAACAGGAGCAAGGGATCCATTTTGTCATGCACAGATTGAGTAATGGTACTGCCATATTTTATTTCCAAATTAGAGGAAATGTCACTCAGTGCTCATGTTTAAAATGAAACGGAAGAATATCATTCCCTTCATGCAGTTTAAAGAAAAAAAAAAAGTTAAATCTGTTAAATCTCCGCTGACATTTGTATGAACTTAAAGCAAAGCATGCGTCACATCTCGGATTACCACAGCTCATATATCAGGTAACATCGATTTCTAGACTGAAATATTTTTATTTTCTGAGTGATAAACAATTTCACTGATCTGTTTATTACGCGGAAGACCTGGGGGAGACTCCTGTAGCCAGGTCACTAGGACACAAAGATGCCCTGTCTTCACTCCATAGGCCCCCTGAAGAATCTCAGAGTAAGTACAAGGGTAAAGAGAGATATACTGTATCTATATGTGCATACCTGCAAATGCAGAGAATTCAGCCTCCTATGAGAAGCTTGGAAATTATTTAGCCATCTGCTCTGCAGATCACTCAGTCCAAATATAAACAATTTGGAGAACACATAAAGGAGATTTCTCTTGTTTTCTCTCCCACATACATTCAAAACTAATCTTGATTTTGAGGTCTTTCATTCAAAATTATAGCCAAGGCTACAGCCCCTATTGGGAACTGACATAAGCATTATAAAAGTGATTAAAGTGTTGGTATCTGCATGTATTTCTGAGCAGCTGGTCTATATTTGATTCATATCTCTGTTCCTGGCTCCATTATAGAAAAGGACAGTACAGAATGAGCTAACTGGCAGCTATTTCTGAGGAACTTCCTTTGAAATCAGCAGGAATTTTAGTGGAGTTTTCTTTCTTCTCTGTCTGCACGGAGAAAGTCCTGGCATGCTTGAACCTGCTGTGCTTGTTGCTGCTTTCGTCAGTGCTGGAATCTGCCAGTCGTTTTGTAGGCACTCAGGAGCATCCCAGGGAAACCAGGGTTCTCAGTCTGCTGTTGTTGGCTGTCCTGGCAGTAGCACCAGCTTCAGGTCCTTCAGATCATTTGAGCTCTGTTTGCTTTTTTAAGGAAGAATACTTGATTATCTTCTTAAGACCTTAACACTTCACTTGCAAATATTTTTCCTACCAGCTGTTGTCCGATCCTGCAAAGTGCTGAGCACCATCAGCTGTCACAGGGCTTTAGCTGGACAATTAAATCTTTGCAGTGCTCCTGCCGTGTGCCACCACTGGAGTTGGAGGCCGAACAGCTTTATCCAGATAGATTTATCTTTCCACAGTGAGGAAATAAAATATTCACAGTAGATTATGTTAGCTGTCTGCCTGAGTTGCTTTAACACGTCCAAATAACTGTCCTATTTTTCTTACAAGCCAGCAGCTTCCCTGAGTTTCATTACCTGTATCAATCTTAACACTATTTAAACGAAAAGGAAGAGCTTTAAAATGTGAGAGCACAAGCCTAGATATTTTCCCATGGGGAACCTCTGAGCACAATAGTATCTTCACTTCAATATTTTTTCTGCATCTCTTTCAAGCTAAACACATCCAGACTGTGGACATGCCAGGAAATGCCATTCTGGGACTAATTTACTGGTACTGAAAATGTTATTTCCAGAACTGTCACTTTCCAGGGGAATTTGAGTATCCACAAGTATTTCAACTGCAAGGATCCATTTTCTGACATTTGGGATCCATCTGCACTTCAGTCCAGCTGGAACCAAATGTGCCGCATCCATCTGTAATCTCCCTGAAACTGTCCAGGACTGTCAAGGAAATTGCACTATGACCATGCTGGAACCAGTGTTGGTGTTGGCTGGTACGGTTCAATGCTTTGTGTGGAAAGAGATTTAAATGAGATCATTTCACTACCCTTTTGGTAAATTCTGTTGGGAAACAGCTGGAGGCAATGATTTCATTGCCTTATTATTAGTTGTATTATAGGACACAATAGAAGCAGAAAAGAATAGGGCTTGTGTCAGAACTTTGTGTAAAATTGTTCTCTCCTGCCCAGGCACCAGTGCTGGGTCAACAAAATACTGATCAGATCTGAATCCCACAGGCAAGCTAAAAATAGAAGAATGCATCAAATGGGGCTCCACGGGGCCTGTTCTTGGCTTGTTTTTTTTCATTAACAGATGATGGAACAGAGATTATACAGATGATAGAAACCCAGAAGGGACTGCAAGAATATTTACCCAAGGCAGCCCTTAAATGCCTAACAGTATTGACAAGCTGGAGGCCAGTTGTGTTATTTGTCTGGTGAAAGTACTGGGTAGCATACCTAAGCAGAGCTGATCATAGGCACAAATACATAACATCGACAAAGCAATTTGGTAGAGCAAGAGATTACATGGATCAGCATGTGAACATAAGTCAGTAATTTCAAGCTGTTGTCCTATATTCTTCTTTGCATGGATATACAAGTGAGCATAGCTGGAAAGACAAGTGAAGCTATCTTTCTCCTCCCTGTTTGGACTCAGCTGCAGACTTGCTGATCTGGGGCACTTTGAGAAGGATAGTAAGCAAAGGGGGAAAGTCCAGAGAAGAACCAAGCATGATCAGAGATATAGAAAATCCAGCTGGTTAACTTAGACACAGGTGTTATCTAGTGTGAATAAGAGACAGTGGAGGGAAAAACACAGTAACAGTCACCTAGGCATCCAAAATACCAGAGCAGGTAGGCGTTAATATAGACTTGTGCTTCAGGCATGAAGCAATAGGTTGAATTACTACAAGGAAAAATGGGACTAGATATTTGGAAAAACTCTCAAATTGTACAGAAAAGAAATAGGTAGTCTACTGAGACAGTGAAATGTACAGATCCTTAAGAACAAAGATGACAAACAGCTTTCAGATCAGACATAGAACTGAGCTTCCTTTGTGAGTCTCCAACTTTCTGATCCTTCCAAGTTGGAGTAACCTGGCCATGGTCTCAGCAACACTCCTTAATAGCAGCTTTCCTGAAGTGAAACTGCAACCAACTGGTGCACTTCAGTTTGTCTGAAATCTGTTGAAAAGAAACAAAGAATATCTGAAGTGAATTAAGGTTTCACAAAGAGGATAATCTTCCAAGAACAAAGAAACTGTGATCGGAAGGACTTGTGGTTGTTATTTATTTAGGAATGATGAGATCATCTCTGGCACTGCAGAGGTAGAAGGCAAGAGTGGCATCTTCCATTAGTACACTTTATGTTTCCCTACTTAACGAAGATCCAGATCTACCTCTTTGTCTGAGATAATCCAATGACTTTTTGAGCCTATAAAAATAGACGGATTGGCTAGATACTTTCCAGAGCTGACTTTCTCTAAGAGATAACGTCTGTTAAGCCAAAACTCTCCTTTGCTGTATAAAGCCCATAGTAGGTTAGTGTTTGTCTTATTTGGGATGTATCACCTCTGCATCGTCTGGGATGTGTTCTGGCCCTAAAGATTAGTCAAAGTGCGTCCTGTAAGGAAAATAACTTCCCTACCAAATGCAACAAAATAACCCAGTCAAACAAACAAAAACTTCACAGCAGTCTTCAAATCACTTCCTCAGGGTGAAAGAAAAGGATTTATAAAACTAGATAGTAGATCTGTCTCCTTCAGAGTTGAAGGAAAAAATTCTATTGCCGTGTAGAGATCCTCAGTCAAGTTCTTATTGTGAAAAGAATTAAATGATGGGGATGGAACTTGATGATCTCAAGGTCCTTTCCAACCCTAACTATTCTATGATTCCATGACTCTATGATTCTGTGATTCTATGATACATTTTAGCTTGGCCTGAAACAGACAGAAACTACTTGAAGGCCCTCCTCCCAAAAGAGGAAAATAATCCCAAACAAATAATTAATGTCCATTATTAAACTGTAGGAGTAGTGAATGACAGTCAGTGCCTTACAAATGGGATCTGCAAGAGGAAGTTATTCCTACAATCCATGGATGCTTCTCCTTTGGAGGGTTGCTGATTTATTTAGATTTGTCATTTGCATATTTCTAGCCCCTCAACTCTTCTGTGAATTGCTGTCTCTACCTCCCCTTTGCTCACAGCTGGCCATCTACCTCCCTCTAAGCTGTGTGAAAAAATTTGCCCTCTCACAAATGCACTGTTTTGGTTCTTTTGTACAGGCAGTGAAAAGTGTTGAGTGTAAAAGACTTTCTGATAATTTAATTCACTTTGCTGAATTATGATTCTGCATGCACCATTAGTTCAATCACAAACCAGCTACAACAAGAATTAGGTCTGTTTTGCAACATGAAGCAGACAAGGCTGTTCAGTGGTGCAGTCAAGGATGTTTAATGTTACATTTGTTGTTGACTTTGAAAACAAACGCATGTGTGCTGATGTACAGCAATCTGAAAGCCCCATGCAGATGTAAGAACAGTGGCATCTCAGGGATCCTTGTCTTCAGATATGGAAGTGACAGAGAGGCTGAGTGAAAACCCCACGTACTTGTGTAAGTTAAGTTGTACCAGGCAGGAAGTGCAAGGAAAATGGCTTTCATAGGAATTCAAAGGACTCCAAAGTGAAAAATAGGAACTTCCATCACAAGGAGGTGATGTCTGAGGAGCAGTGGGTTTAGACAAAGAGTATGAGCAAAAGCACTTTAGGAGGGACGTCACTCATCTCACTGCAGGCTTGAAAGTTTGAAAGAGGAAACTGCATGTCACGGGGTTACATTTAGTACTGAATGCTGATCAACTTTCCCTTCTAATAATATTTGCTTTGACCTTAGCAGGGCAATTTGTGTCAGAGAGGTAATCTCAACTTCTCCCTCATCACTTCTCCCTCATCACTTTCACCCCACATTTTAACACTTACTCATGAGAGTCTGGCTGGGAAACCTGAACCAAACACCACCTAACCATGGCTGAGTGCCAGCCTACAGCTACAGCCCAATGCGTATATTGCTTAAGGACCTCTCCAGTATTTATTTTGGAGAACATCACCCTGATATTTTCAAAATTAAGCAGTAAAGTATTTAGCATACCCTCTTTCCTTTTGGAGCCAGGATTTTAAAAAGGAAGTCTCCAGTCAGAAAAGTATTCTTGGCAGGGAAATTACTTTTAACCCCTAATATGTTGTTCACTTATGCTGTAAAGGCCCAGGCTGGTTGAGGGGGAAAGTCAACAGCTTTATCCTTGAACAGTGCTACATGACATGAAGAGTGGTGAGAATTCAGTGATGACAGCTCAGAGTTATCTCAGGATTCCTTATCACACTAATGGTTCAAAGCCATTTTAGCCTGTAAGAAAAGACAAAATTGCCCCATTTGGTATCCTATGACATCACTACAAAATGAAAATGTTTGCCATTTACATAGGACTGGGGAGAGCAAAAGTATTTTTTGGTAGTAAATTTTGCATCTTTTTTATTTTGCTAATCAATGATAAAGCAGACAGAGCAAATTGTTTTTTGAATGTGTGTACTGAGAAGCAAGAATTTAATTATTTGCTTGACATAGCTTTGTTTAAATTAAATCAGAAAATATCTCACTACCTTAAAGTCTACTGAGCCAGAAGATCCTTGTGCTTTCCTGCTTTTCCTCGGGAGCAGCTTACAGACTTGAGCTGCTTCATTCAGCACATGTGCCATCTGCCATGTCCAAGGACCTGCTCCAAAATCTATTGAAATGCATACAAGATCTGCAGATTAGGCTCCAACTATTAAACAAATATTAATTGCAGGTATTTTTGTTGTTCCTGATAATGATCTCTTTCCTGTCATAGGGTGTTGTACCTTTCAGATCTCTTGTTATTTTCTAATATTTGCATTAAAGTGGCAGCTGAGGGTCAGATGACTGTTGCATTGTCCTAGCCTCTGCCCACACGCACACCCCAAAAAGGCAGTACTTGCCTGAAATTATTGCCGATGACATTATCAGAGTAGCTTCTTATTGGCATGTTTTTATATTGTAAGCTTCCCTTAAAGGCAGCAATAAACCTGTGATCCACATACTATTTATGGATTGTTTTGTTACATTTCTTTTGAAAAGCAATATAAATGTCTAAACTCCTATAAATACATCAGCATTGCTGCTTATCTTGCTTGTTAAACTGGCAGTTTCGTAACCTCAAGACAGTGCAGCTGTGTAATCTTTCACATCTATCTGGCACAAGAACCGTGGGGTTTTTTCTTTCCCTGTTTCCATGTATGAAACAGGCGCTTTGATACACTGCTTGTAAACACAATACAACTGCTACTGATTGCAAATATGTTGGCTTATCCATAGAAATGCTGGGTTGTAAGGTAAGATAGGAATTTCTATAGTCATTTGGTATTCTGATCCTCAGTCAAAACTAGCTGTAGAACAACAAAAAAACCCCCTGTTTTCAGCCATGAATCAAAATCTCTGTCATGCTGGAATTCCATTGGCAACTCCTGGAGAATGAGATGCTTTAAAATATTCAGAGTTTTCAAACATTGATGCATCCAAAGACAAAAAGTCTAATCCACATATCTGCTGATGTTGCTGCATCTGTCATGTCTCAGAAGAGAGAAGACAGTGGAGTTCTTACTCTGAATGAAGACATCTAGGGATGTTGTTATCTTTTGCAGGTATGTACTTGGGTTTTGTGCTGGACTTACTCTGTACGGCTGTGGTTATGAACAGCTGCAGTGAAGCTGGTGGCGGAAGTAATGAGCTCATTTTTACAGCTCAGTAGCTGTTTATTTTTTCCCTCAGAAGTTTAGTTTTCACTTAAAATAACAAAAGCAAACCCCAATTCCTTCTAGTTACAAGCAACTTTATGAGCTGCATATCAGGAAAGAACAGTTATACTGGGCTGAATAAGTAAGTCAGTCCAGAAAAGCCAACGAACTCACACTGCCATGAGGGCAAAACACCCAAGATTGGAGTCTGGTCCAGGGAGTGCTCAGTACCTGGGGAAATCATCAAGTTGTCTTGAAAAGCTGCCCATCAGAAGAACCTGGGCTGCTAACTACAAATTACTAATGACTCTTCACAAATTTAAGAAGCTGCAGTCCTCTGTGAAAGCAGAGCTTTCTGTCAAATAGTTTATGAATCTCATCAGGATGAATGTCAGCTAAACAAATTCTGAAGAACAGTTCTGCTGGCTACAAACCATTGATAACTGACCTCTTGGAAACTGAAGGCAAAACCTTACACCTGCACAGATCTTGTCCCATCTGTGCAAGACAAATTTTGTGGGTGCCCTCCGAGGGCAGGGAAGTAAGGAGAAGAAAAGGAAATAGTAATCAAAAAAGAATTTAATTCTGTAACGCTTTCCAGAGGTGACACTGGTTCTCATTATCTGCTGTGTTTCATGCCTGACTTTTCTTCTGAGAGGTTTGATTTGCATCACCATAGTTAATTCTGTAGGCCACAGTATGCTTTGGCATCTTTGCAGTTTAGGAGCCCAAGCAGCACATTCTTCTTCTGTCTGCTTTCAGCAAGAAAAATCTCTCGTTTTCTACAAAATCTGTATTTCATAAATAATTTAAAAATGTCATTTTTGCTGTGCTAAACTGAGGAGTTTGACTCTTGAAACCCTATTTTTTTCTGTAAATCCATTAAATGCCTCAACTTAAAGTAAATTGCATCTACTGGTCACTTCATCCTGCTGCCTACCTAGCAGGGAGCTGGTAGAAAGCTTTGAAATGTGTCATGTGTTCAGTCTTCCAGGAAGTCTGTACAGTACATCTGAGTGTTTACGGACTAAGCAAAGAGAGGGTCACTGTGCTGGGGGATGCTGTGATGATCTTCAGGAGTCAGAGGCTAACCCTCGCCCAGATAGCATCAACTTTGTTGCTTCATCCAGAGAGGGAGAGGAAGGAAAAAGGGGGGTGGGAGTAGATTGCGCCTGAATCTTGCCTGGATATGGGCTTATGCTGCAACAAGGATGTGACCCTGATCTCAGGAGTGCACCTGAACACTCAAATTTGATAGTAATTCCTGGGTGTTACTATGCCCTTTTCTCTTCACATTATGCTGGTTTTTCTATTGCTGAAATAACCTGCCTGTGCTTGCTTCTGAGTTGGACCCCCTCTCCCTGGGAAGGCTAATCCATACTTCAATGACTTCCCACATGAAGTGTCTCTCTTTAAAAATGAAAAAGGAAAAGTTTACCATGGCTAACTTGGATCTTGGAATAGCAGGTGGCAATTTAATTGGAAGATGTAAGCTGCTTACTACTAATTTGCATGATTATAAGATTTTGTAATTGCCCTGTAAAAGTTAATTTGACATCGGGTTCAGTGAAACTCAACTGTGTTAGCATGATATTGATGTGTGTATGAGATTTGCTGTTGCTGTTTGATATGTTCCCTGCTGAAAGACCAAAGGAGAGAGTCAAGGGGGTTATTTTTAAATATACACATGCACACACACAGAGGTGAATCTCATTGTAATGACCCCCGTGGGGCCTGGATAAATGCATGTTGTATCAAGGAGTTCACTGCAGCAGGAGTTGGTAATTTGCTCCTTCAAAATAATGAGGAAATATGTGGTTGGAACCAAACATCGATACCGAGTAATTTTGATGAAGATTACCTCATTGATTAACATTTAACCTGAATTTTAAAAAGAAAAATGTTTAAGAAACAAAACTTAGAGGCTAAATATAGCTTGCACTGAGGAAAGTGAGAAAAAAATATGATTTTGTATTTAGGTCAACCTTGTATTAGTGTTTGCTCTAATACAGCTAATTAGGAAGGAAAAATTGCTTTTGTTATTGGGCGTGCATAAAGGGGAGTCTGCAGCATTGCTTATCCTCGTGCTGTTTGACTTTGTGTGTATTAGCTGCCTGCCTCCTTCCCGCATTGTACAGACATGTCTTGCAGGCTGCAATGTATAAAAGGTTTCTTCTGTGCAGTGCAGGTCCCTGTCAGAGGTTTCAGGGCAAGACTGCATGAGCAAGGAGCCGTGCTGTGCTCTGGAGAGGGATTAGCTGGAGTCTTCAATGCGGCTCAGGGCCGGGAGCTGCTGGCTGGCGGGTGCGTGTCAGTGTGTCTGCCAGCCCTCGTGCCGGACCACAGGATCTGCTGCTCCACAGGGAGCCTGGAGAGTGAGGATACCTCTAAGGCAGAACAAAGTGTCCTTGAAAAGCTGAGAGAAATGCCACCTTCTTCCCTCTTCCCCTCCCTGAAAGCTGGGTCACTTCATTGCTGTGGAGGGGTGTCAAGGACAAAAATAAACCAAGAGAGGAAAGGTATAGTAAGGGTTGTGCTAAAATGCCTGATTCCTGTCATATATCTACAGCAGCAGACAACAAACTACTCTTGACCGAGTTGCTAAGGTACACAAGCTCATCCCTCTCTAAAAGCACAGTAATAGAGTTCCAGATCTTATCTTATATGTTAAAATTAGTAACATGTTGATTTGCCTCAGAGAGCTGGGACCCAGTGTCACTGAACACAAACACACACACATCCATAGCTGGTTTTAGCAGGTAAAACTTGATTTCTGAATACTCTTCTTTCTGTCTCCCTTTTCTCTCGCTCTGTTCTTGCATTCCACCATGTCTGGGGGAAAGTAATAAAGGGAGTGTTGCACGTGGTGTTTGTAAATGTGATATCCAAGTTAGCTCCACTGAGCATGGCATGGATGGGTGGATGCCTGCACTTTCATATGCAGGGCATGAAGGAGGCACCTAAAGACAAAAGGCCCAAGAGCGTTTTATCTGCTCTCCGGCAGTGGGGGAAGGCCCTGCAAAAAAGGGTGGCAGATCTGGATGGCAGACCTGGAAATTTACCCTTGTAGCTGTGTTTTGTATGTGTTAGTGGGGAGAAAAATGGCAGATTCAGAATAAATTACTACTACGAGTGAAAGCGCAGGGAAATGTGTGGCAGAGATTTAAATATTGCATTATAGTCCTTAGACAAATTCTTCAAAGTTGAGAGCATGGGAATGATTTCCTAATGGGATGCTGAAAGATGTGTAGATAAAGAAACAATTAGGAAGGAAATTGGAAATCTGGAGATCTGAGCCTATCTTTTACTCGAATGCTTTAAAGTCATTCAGGTGTTCACAACTATTTAAATCCTTCACTTGTTTTATGTGCCTCAAACAAAGCAATGAAGCAGCACTGTCATAAAGAGCCCGGCCCTGCTCCAGCTGAAATTTGTCTGACATAGACAAAACAAAACAAAACCAAACCGCCAGAAGCCCAACAATGCCGTTTTATGTGCAACATTATATCTACTGAGTGAGAGGAAATGTAGGCATGCATCAGGGTAAAGTACTCTTAAAAGCTCATTTGGATGGTATGGTTTTTACCTAGAGGAGAAACTACTGTATATGCAAAACTCAGATGAATATGTACAATATCCAGGAATAGGTACCAGAGAGGGGGGCAGAAAACATGCAGCAAATGTAATCATCTTCCAAATGGTCCAAAACCAAATTGTTCTCACTGCTGTTGCTGAGCAACGGTCCCACGATGGGATTCAGCCTGTGCAAATGTACAGTGGGAGAGACCAACCTATCCAGAGAGTGAGAAATCTGGAATACCAGGAGAGGCGGCGAAGGGGCCTGGCATGGCTGAGCTCCACTTCCCAGCAGTTGTGACCCCCCCTAAGTACATATTTTCACCATTCTTCTGACCTTTCGCTTCCAACCCACTCTCATAACAGGCTTAAAATAAATAGCGAAGCAGGACCGGTACTAGAGAGCAATGGGACTCTGGCTGTTGTTGTAGCAGGCCAATTTGTATCTAGGACACTTTCTGTGAAGTAAAGCATTAGCACTTCTTCTGAGGTGTTCAAAGGCTATGAAACTCATGGGAGGGAGAGGGAAAAGCAAATAACAAGTCTACCAGACAATTCCTGGGATTTAAAAGCAGTGCCCTTCTGTGACTTCAGCTCTGAAGACCACATGTGCTCTCATTAGGTGGTAACACAGTAAAAATTCACTGTCTAAAGGGAAAATAATCCACTATATTTTGAAATAAAAACTCTGGAATGCTTAATCATCTGACACAGTATGATGTCAGTTTTCATTCACTTCCTTCAGTGAGTTATGCTTTAAACAATTTAGAGATGCAGAAAGGAAAAGGAAACCACAAAAAAATGCATATTCAAATAATGCTAATAGACTGTTTGAAATAAAAAAAATAAATAAATAAATAAATAAAAAAAAGTGATTTGTGGCTGATGGGATGACTTGAGAGACCTCACTATACCGAGGTGTGGAAAATGGTACATTGGAATAGAGACATTTCAAATGTCTATATGACAGACCTGTTAATTTAAGACTTGGTTCAATTTGCTGTGGTTGTTCATACTGCAGTAAAGCTGGCAGTCCTCTGGGTGAAAAAGTAAATTGTTCTTGCCCTCATTTTCATAATCAATAGATTTTATCACATTTTAGCTAGTTTTTAAAAAAATTACATGCAAGATCGTTATTTTTCTAGGTAACTGGTATTTGTAGTGTGAAAGAAACTCTGCTTAGCTTTCATTTTGTATCCCTAAAATTATTGTTCTACATGAAACTCTGATTGAAAATACTGTCTTTTAGGCTGATTATCAACGGAGGTTGATCTTTCTTAGAAAACAGCTCATGGGAAAAGAAAGAAGTATATGAGTAAAATGAACTGTGGAAGTCCCAGAATATCTTATTCCAGCTGTGAAAGGTGGTACCTGGTAGATGTTGTTATAACAAACCAGCACTAAGTGTCTGTATCCCAATCCCCAAACTGCCCTGGTTGTTCTGACCATCTGTGTGGACATATTTCCAAATCAGCACAGCTGGATCTCACCTTAAATGTTGAACCAAACTGAGTGCTGAGTGTAAACAACTGTAACCTTTCACATGCTTCAAATCAAGTTCTCATTCCTGTTGTGGGGCAGGGGAAAAACAAAACAAACAAAAGCCAGAGAGTAACCCACTATGATTACACTTCCTTGGATCATCCTTTTAAAATATTGCAGAATAAAGTTTTCCCACTTGTTAGACTGACTGCCTGGGTTTGAGGTAGCTGTTTAATAGAGTTCCTCACACAAACAACAGGCTAGGTGGGAAATCACAGAAGAGCACAGAGGAAACTCTCACAATATAGCTCTACCCTATTATTTCTCAGCCAATTTTGAAATTAGGAAATCACATGGAAACAGCAGGAGGATTCTTAGCCTTGCACTATTTCCTTCCCCTATGATCATGAAGTTTTATTGCTGCATGAGCCCTGCTGCCTACCATTTCAGAGAAACTCAGCAAGAGGTAAGGCTTTTCTAAGAGTGGGTGGTCATGTCTGTGCATTCAGCAGAAGAAATAGGGGTATTCACCTTGAAAAAAGGCAGCTCAAGACGAAGTATGGAAGAATAATTTTCAAAGAGAAAATAATGAAGAACTAACAAAAGCACCCAGGGAATTCATTCTCTTATTTTTTTCTTCCCTTCAGTAATTGCTGCTGAAGAGGCTGGCACTGAAATGACATCATTAAGTCAAGGTATCTCACTCATACACTTGTGGGGAAAATTGGATAAAATGAAGGGAAATTTCCTCATGACTCGGCCTGTTGCTTTGGAAAGCTCTTCAACTGGTGAAAAACAGGCTTATGTACAGAAAGACATCCTGCTTGGTTATGCAGGCAAAAGTATAGACATTCAGTAGTTGGGGGGACAGATTTTTAGTTTCTTACATTTTAGTATTATTTATGTGTGCAGGTATTCACATTTGTATCCACCTTTATGAGTGCATTAAACATTATCTCTGTTAGAGCATGTTACTCATTTTTCAGAAGGCGTGTACAAATGAGTTTCCTAGAAGGCAATTTCATCAAAACAAGCCCTTAAATTTTACTTTTAACTAAATAGCATGTAAAATTTCTAGGAAAAAAAAAAAGAAAAAAAAAATAGAAAGTTGATGATTGAATATTAGCAACATACTGCTCATAAATAAGCAGCAAAGGAATCCTGGCATAAACCACGCAGTGAGTAATGTTGGCCTATAAAGAAAATCTTTCAAAAACGTCATATGATTGGAGAAAGATGATATTTTTTCAGAAAATTGGTTGTTAACTGAATTGTTCCACTCAATACAGCTAATATCCCCCAGTCTTTCCAATAGGCACATCATAGAAAACCATAATGGCAGAACCTTGCTTTCATTTTCCTTACAATATTTGATATCCCCACAAGCAGTTCAGGGATGCATGCTACAGCATGCTATACCACAGGAGAGTATTAGGATATAATCTCCATTCTGCACCTGCAAATAACCTCTCTGAAGATCATGAGGAAAGGAGCACCTGCAAATATGATACTACACTTGACTATTTTTTTCCTGAGTGTAGTTAACCAAAATTTGAATAGCAGAAGAAGAAAACACTCCCATTTTCACCTATTTATGTATTTTTTTGTTTGTTAACTACAGTTATGGAAAGCTGCTGCAAGTAGAAGCATTCTTTAAAGCAGACAAATATTATCTAATCTAAATTATGATATTGAACATCCTAGTTTCAGAAATAGTCCACAAAAAGCCTGGATTTTCATCAGAGAATGTAATTAATACTGGTAGGACAAATCCGGGAAATAATGGCATGGAAAACTACCCATTTTTTAACTAAACAACACTTTTATTACAAAAGTTACACTACCAACTTCATAACAAAAGGCAAATTTCTCTCTTCTGAGCACCTGGATGCTAGAAGGTTTTGGTTTAGTTTTGGTCCTCACTTCCTCTCCTCATGCTGATTTTCAGCCTGCTGTGAGAGATGAGTGGTGTTGCAGTGTTCTTGAAAGCAGAAAAAAACTGCTCCTCTGATTTGAATTTACAAAGCAAAATACTCTTCTCTTCAAGCTCTGCTCTGTGCTTTGTGTACTTTCATATGGTTAGAATTGGATTAATTTATTTTCTATACTTCCTGTTATCTCTTCTCTGGGGCTGTCACATCGCTTTTTCAGACAGGCATGGAAAGGGAGAACTTACTATTGCATTTAGAAGTTATTTGAGAAGTATTTGATCAAATCTATTGCTCTGCAACATACCTATCTTCACGATTCATGATCTTCTCATTGCTGCTCCTCCATGATCAGGTAGGGATGCAGCTCTAGAGCTGTTGTTATGTTTTGTCCTGAGCAATTGGGAGCTCAAATTGCTTCTTTATGAAAGTGAAATAGCTCACATACATCCCTGCCCCCAATCTGAGCCCTCCAAAGGAGGATATTGTTGCAGTTTCCTATGGCACTGCAAGTTAACTTTTCCTTTAAATAGGATTTTAAGTTGAGATTTCCCCTTTTGTGCTTAAAGCCTCCTCTTCTCCATCTCTGGATACAGGGGACGTGTCAGATAAGTAGAGGGCAAAGCCAAGGAGGCAGTATCCTCAGTGACTTTTGGCTGGTAGAAAATATAACTGTGCAGCCATTTTGGAGGTTCAGCCTAGAGCACAGGGCGGACCGTACCCTGGCTTCAGCATTTCAGAAGTGACTGGGAAGCACAGGCACCGAGCTGCTTTTCCCTTCTGCAGTACAGTGCTATTACCCAACACAGCAGAGAAGCGAGCCCATGAACATGGGATGCATACAAACTGCTTGTTGTCTTTCTGTCAGAAGCATCATCAAATAGTCTCACTTTCCCCAAACAAAAGCAGATATGGATTGTAGAGCTGGCAAGAAAAACAAACAGAAACCCTGTTTTAAGTGAAAACACTGCCAGATGCTGTGAGTAACACAGAGAACTAGCGTCAGAGAGATTACCGGGTAAGAGTAGCTTAATAGTTTTAATAGAGGTTTTCTTACCTCCAGCTATTTATGGGAGCAGTCAAGCTAAAAAAGCTTTCCCCCTCTCCTTTCTTTACAGAGCAATGTACACTCTGTGCTGAATACCTTAGTGTAATGATTCTTTGCATTCTGTCAACTTAAAATAGCAATCTAAATATCACTGAGAAGGCTGGGGTTTTGGCCAATCTTAATGAGACAATATCTCATGAGGGATTGATCCCAGATACATTTAAGGGGGCTTGCAGCCAGTGTTTTGCAATACACTGCAGATTCTGCAGCCTAGTAAAAGAAACAGAATATTAGTAAGATGTATGAAGAAATGCAGACTCTTGTTCCCCAAGACATTTCATGCCCTGCGGATTGCAGATTCTTGTACCAGGCTTATGCAGTCATTTATTTTTTTTGTCTGTCAAGCATGGGTGACATCATTTGACAGGCAGTATGCTTACTTATCTGTTTTTGCAAAATAATGCTTTGGCACATTTTTCTTCATTATAAGCTCTGAACAAGTGAGGTGCAACGTTCCACTTAAATAGCTTTTGCATGCAAACAGCAACATCACAAAGCCAGGTTGTAGGAAATAGAATTTTAAAAGCAGGAATGCAGAAGCAGGACAAAATATATTTCCTTAAGTGTTATTTATCCATTTCTAATAGTTCACTTTGTGCCATGGCAGGAATGGAATGTATTCCACAGTACAAAATTGTTTCTTGGGAATGAAGAAGTGTTTGACATCTAAGTTTGATTTATTGTGAATATGCTGGAAAAATGGGATTTCACACATTTGCAAAGCCAATAAGCAGTCTGAAAAACATATTTATATTAGGATAATTTTAGTACAGAACAGCCTAGTTTTTAAAAGCAAAATGATCTTCATGCAACAGGCTGTAGTTGTGAACGAAGTGCCACTCAGCAAAAAGATACTGATTTAACAGCTCAGCTATTGATGATGCTGAGTTAGGAGTCTGTGGATTTAAAGTCTGCATTTGCTTCGTCACTGGAAGTAGGGAATCAGCCACAATAGACAGACCAAAGATTTCTGATAAACCTGCACTGGAAATGATGCATTTCTGATTACAATGAGATTTCTGTTAGACAGTTGATGGACCAAGTACTGAAACCCTTCCTCAGCCATAACTTTTTGCTTAGCCAGGCCAATACTGCTTCAATCAGTCAAGTGAACTTTTACTGACAAAAGAGGAACCATTGTCTGCCCCACATTCCCCCCAGTCCTGGTACCTCTGAGAGATCTGTGTGCATCCCCCAGGGCTGGGCATTCCAGAGCTGTTCACTCACCCGTGTCTTTAACTGACACCTCTGCAGTGGAAGTAGTAGGTGGGTAAGTAGAATAAAGTAATTGAGTAGCAGAGAGTGCTGCCTCTAGTTTTCTGAAATACAGATTGAATCTACTTTGTGTAAAAGATGAAAGAAACTCTGCTTTCCGACAGAAACATCCAAAGGAAAACCAGGTGCTCATATCAGCAGAGCATTGTTTGGCCAGAAGATTGGCCTTTTGTATTCACAGTGCTTGGGCTGAATTATGCATTCCCATTGCCTGTATTGTCTGGACACTATGGAACAAATAATTCTATTCTACCTCTCTCCAGAAAAAAAAGGCATAAGCCCTCACAGTCTAAGAGAAAATACATTTCCCCCTTAGATTTTTACTGTGCCATTCCTGATAAACATTTTTACACAATTACTTTGCCTTCCTACTATTACAGTACTGTACAATTTTTGAGAATAAAGTGACCATTAGGAGGCATTAGCCAAGAAGTGAGAACCCTAATTACTTCTTCAAGTAAGCAATAATTGAAAGAGGCTCAGTTTCTGGAGGGTCGGCACCTTTGCAGTCATTTTCCATAGACCTTTGCTACTCTTGCCTACTTTTATACCAGATGAAATGGAACACTAAATGTAGTACACTTAGCAGCATTAGTCCTACTGGTTTGTTTTCTTCTTTAAAGAAAAACTTATTTGATCTCCCTGCAGCCTCATCCTGACCCTATGAAGAAGCATTGAGAGTGTAGACTTGTTACTGTAAAATATCTTTTGCATGTGCAATAAAACCTGGATATCCATATGGCCTCCAAATGGTCCATGCTCAATAGAGAAACAATGGGGTTCTGTTGTTTCTTAGATAAAAGTGCATCAAAACCAGTCTGACTCATAGAGATAGGTCTGGTTTCTTTTACATGTAAGTGTATGCATTTTTTTTTGGCTCAGTAAGAGAATAGCTGGATGCTTTTTTCTTAAGAGTGAATAATGTCCCTCCTATTTCAGTATGACTTGATTTGTTATACCACTGCCTGTTATCTGTCAGTTTTGGAGAGGAAGGCAATATTCTCCCAGGAAGAGGCACTGCTCTATTCCTGACAGACCCTCCACAACCAGAGGGGCATTCAGAGCATGTGGTGCTGCAAACCAGGCAGCACGTCTAACATACAGCACACTCTGCATCTTGGCTGCTTTATTACCAATAAATATGTATTTGTTCTATGTACTGCTTGATCTGTTACCTATCAATTGATTGCCTTAGTAAATTAGATGACTTTTTAAAAAGCATGTGGGTGATATTTTCCCCTTCTTTGTATAAGTATGGTCTATCCTGTCTACAGCCAGCCTTTTGGGAATATTATAGGATTAGAAGCTCCTAAAAACTGATAGTTAAATACTTATCATCAGGAATAAATTAATCAGACCAATTTTCTTTCATTTTTACTTTCAGGCAGATGATTTTCTAGGACAAGGCTCTTTAATTGGATATCTCAGCCCTGTGAGATAAACACAAATTTTGTTTCTCTGCATAAAGAGAATATATCACAGGAAAGATGGCAGAGTGCAGTGATACTGTCCATTATATAGATATATCTTTCTAGCTCACACTGATTCTCTGCATCTGCTTGGAGTTTTAACACAAATGAAAGCATATTAGCCTCAGAGGCAACCAGTCTGGAGTACATGCTCCCTAATTAGCACTTTGATGTAGCTTTGTCCAGGTAACACACAGAGCTTTAATCATAGCAAGCCATTGTCTGTGATGGTCAGAAAATCCCTGGGTCATATTTTCATCTTACAGTCTGATGTCTCAAAGATAAATGCCTGAAAGACTTCCTTTTAATACCTGCTTACCGGCAGGTGCATTATGGGAGGCTTACCTTGATCCCTAAGATGCAGAAATTGCTTGGAACAAAGACCAATAATAATGTAAAATCTTCTCCCAAATGTATCTTTTTCTCTGACCTTTTCTGGCATATCAGCAAGTTTGCTGACAAAAAAAAAAGAAATAAAAGCAGAATTTTATTTAGAAAGAGTGGTAGTAGACAAGATCCCAACTTCTTCCAAATGTGTGTCAAAAGCACAAATATTATAAATTCATCATACATTAATCATATATACCCACTAGGGACTTTGCTGTTTCTGGCTTTGTCTGTCAGAGGGAAAGCTACACAACCCAAATTATTCCATTTATTTTAGTATTGCAACTAACCAAATGCAGTTTGTGACTCCATGGTTTGAGATGTATCCAGACTGATTCAAAAGACACTGGAAGGAAAAAAGCTGGGTCTGTATCTGAGCTTTGTTAAGGACCAGGACCCCCCCTCTACTCCTTTTTGCATTGCAGAGAACATCAGATTTTCAAGACTGGTTGTGGTAAGAAGTGTGGATGGGTGTTCATGCTGCAGAGCACATCTGTTGGCTTGAAATCATTATCAAGGCTTGGGAAAACAAAACTGATCATGGAGTATCATAGAATCAGCTAAAGGATTTGAATCCAAAAGGTTTTGATGCAAAGAAGAAATGCGGGGTGATTGTGTGAGGTTCAATATTGTTAGTACGAATCTGTTCTGACAAATGTGGTCAATGGTTTGCTTTTCACAGTTCAGTTAACATTTATTTCAAGGCTGAGAGGAAAACACTATGGTAATTTCCAATCTACTCAGACATTGCGGGCTCAGGAAATTCTGCTAGGACCAAAAGATCATGAAATATGCGTAGCAGGGTCTTTCTCTCTAGATGCAGTGAGTGAGGGAGTGTGCATGCATTTACCCTTCTAGCCTGCCTTACCCTGGGCCCACAAACCAAATGACATGGCGTTAACACAGCAGAAGCTTTTAAGGCAGTTGGCAACAGACTTCCAAGAGTTGCTCAAGTGCAATGTGTGTCAGAGATGGCCTGGAAGGTCCTGTTCAGAGAGAGCAATTACCCAGAGGGGACTGTGAGACCAGAGAAATACCAGCAGAAGGGTAGTGGAGCAAAAAGTGGCAGGTTTGGTCTAGGCTGTGCTCAGGCACCTGCAAAAGAGAGGATGCAGGGACGCTGCTGCTCTCACTGCAGAGGCAGACCTGGGGAGGGGAACGCTGCCAGCAGCAGAGTGAGGAACGAGCGAGACAACTTAATAGCTGTGACAAATAAGCAGCAAGTGCAGATCACAGAGAGAAGCAAATGAAGAGGAGTGCTGGGGGCGGCTGGGGCAGTGAGCTCTTGAAGCAGCTATATGCACTCGCCCCAGCCCCAGCACTGCAGAGCAACTAGCAAAGGGGCACAGGCGAGAGAGCTAATTAGTGACTGCTGGAATTGAAAAGCAGAGTGACAGAAAGGCCACTCTCCACGTGGGATCTGATCAAGCCCTCACTGCAGTCGGCACAAAGATCCTTATTCATCTCTGTGGGCTCCTGGTAAGGCTTGAAGTGTGTGAAGACAACTATGGGGGAGAGGAGCCACACAAGCATGACTGACCCTCATCCGGGGTTAGAGGTGTTCTCCATAACTGGTCCTGCCCTATAAATACATGTCAATCAGCTTTTTTAAATTGCCTATGCTTCTTGTCCCTGCCATTGCTCTTAGCCCGTTAGGTGATTCATTCCCTGTGAAGAGTAGTCCTGCCTGCCTTGCTGGTGCCTACCCTCTGCCCACATCCATGCCTCCCTGCCCTTGCAGTATCATCAGCTCTAACAGCATCATACCATTTTCCCTTTCTTTTCCCCTTAGGATTGCATGTACCACAGCAGGGCCTCCTTTTAATCTTCTATCCTCAGCCATACAAACCTGGATTTCATCTCCAGTCCCTGGATAATCAAGATATTTCAACAGCTGTCAGTTTCTGGCAGAGACCTGTTCTACCATTTTTTTTCAACAACATATTTTTCATAGCTGGTTAGAAATATGCAATATTTTGTCATAAAACCAGCCTCATTTGCAGGATTTGAATAATTTCTTTTCCTGCTTTACAGTTATCGTTCTCTGTCTTACAGTTTAGAGATTTTTTTCTAGCTTCTTGCTACTATTCAGCACTTTTGCTTACGATGTTAGAGCTTTCTCTGCCACTAACCATATATACTGCATTTCTGTAATGTCTTGTAATGTGTGGCTATTGAGTGGATATTCTCACTTCTTGTTTTTTGTTGTTGTTTTGTTTTTTTTTTACCAGACTCATTACCTTGCATATTTTGAAACTTACAAGCTACTTATCTGTCTCCATCTCCTATAATTCTATTGCCATCCTTCTTTGTTTTCACTACCCCTTTACTTTATATCATCTACAAATGTAATCCACTTACTGCATCTTCTTTCTTCCAGGTCATTGGTATATAAAGTGAAGAAAATTGATCCTTACACTAATCCTTGTGACTCTCTTTTAGTCACATCCTTACATGTTAAACTGTTAGCATACATAGTTACCACTTTAAAAAAACCACATTTGAGCTAGTTCATAGCTTATTGAAATTGGATATCTTGAGAAGGCTGAGACTGCAAATATGGAGAAACAGAATTAGGAAGAAGGGGGTGTACCTGGAAGCCATTGTTTTTTCCCCATTGGGCAGGAGTGGAATGGGGTTCTCTGGCCCTCCTGCGGCTGCAGGCGCCTCCCCAGCCAAAGGCAAACTTCCCATAGGACAGAGGAGCTGAAGCAGGATGTGGTCTGGGACTACCAGCAGCCATTGACAGGCATGCATCTCCTTGGTAAGTCACAGTGTGAATGGCCCCATGAGCAATTTCATCTTTCAAATGTTCTTGATCATGTTTTGAAGCTCCAGCAGGTTTAAAGCTGTCTTCTCATCCGTGTCTCCGTGATGTGAGAAAGAATTCTTTGTATTTTCTCATAGAAAGCTGTCACAGGCAGGTGTTAAAAAGGGATTTCTTTTGCATCCCTTCACTCCCTGAAGTCGGACACATAACACAAAGAACCTGACTTTTCTACATAAGAATCTAGTTAAACTGAATGTATGGATTCCTGTTATCAGATATTTTTATTCCTCAGATTGAAAAAAGTCCCATCAGTGGACTGTGAAGCACAAGCTTGCTTTTTTGAATTCATGCTGACTTTCCATAATTAAATTATAATTTCCCCAAGTCTGACCTTGACTAGTATTTAATTTTTTTCCTACTGCTGCAGTTAGACAAGCAATGCAGGTCTCTAGGTTCAGAGGCTTTCCAGTCACCTTTCCAGAGGAGAAAGATAACCTGTCTAGTGCACTGGAATGGAACTCAAGAGACCTGGCTCTAAACCCTAGTTCAGATGTAAATTCCCTGCGTGAATTTAGGTAATGAACCTGACCTACTGTATGTCCTAGCACCAAGTTTCTGATCAGAGACGATAATTCCCTACCATTCAGGAATCCTGTGCAGAAAAGTGTGAGGCACTGAGATGCATGAAAATCATACCAAATTATTTTCATGACGATACGGTGTTTCTCTATTGAGTGACCTTGGCTGAAGGTGTAACTCCTCAAAGGAGGTGGGCATCTAACTACAGCAGAAATTAGACATCTAAACAAATACTTCTGAGGCACCAGGCCCAAGTTCACATCACCAGACTGGCTTTAACAGTAGGTCCAGCCTTTTTAAACAGAGCTGGCTGAGTAACAAGCACTGCTGTAGCTCCATTATAACCACAGGTACCTTTGCAGAGATGTACCTGTGGCCGCAGCATATGGATTGAGCAGAGGTCAGCTCGCAGGCACCACATTCTGTCAGGGTGTGATTCCCACATGCCTGACACTGGCTCCCACTCCCTCCTGGCCTCTGAAGCAAGGGCCTTTCCCTTTCAAGCTGAGGACCCACACTACCTCCCTGGCTGATATTCAAAAAGCTGCACAATACACACAGTGCTGTGGTAACAAAAAGGCTCCGGCTGTAGAATCAAAAAAGGGTTAAAAAACCCCAACAAAAACCTGGCACCTGCCACTGTATCATATTCACTCATCCACTCACCCCACAGCTAACATTCCTCTGGCAGGACACCCCGTCTCCAGCTCCTTACTGAAAAGAAAACCCAAAACAAAACATACAAAAATTAGATCCCTTTCCTAGCAATGCATAACATTATTATTTTGCAGATGGGCTGGCTGAACTGAGGTAAAATTGTGACTTCTTCAGAGGACACCTGAAAGTGCTCAATGCTGAGAATTCTGGGTTCTGTCTCTCTTCTCCAAATCAAAATTTCAACATGTACAACCAGGAGTGAATTCATCAGGCATGGGCAAAAAGACACCATACCTTCCTTATCAGCATTGATTAGTGCAGTATTTCTGATCCTATAATGGGGGAGAAGCTGCAAACTCCTCATCTTCATCCCATATCTCAAATGCATTCAACCCAGTATGTGCTGCATGGTACACAAAAAATTTCCTTTGATTCATTTCATTTTGATTTTAATGCCACATTAGTAACTTATATATCCTGAAAACCTGCTCCAAAGAGATCAGGCTTTTTATTGAAACACGCAAAGATGTTGTTCATCAAACAAATGGGTTAGAAAATTATTTGGGTGCTTAAGAACAAAGAATTCATCTGACTAATATGACAGACATTCCGGACAGGAGCAATTTACCATGGAGGGCTGTGACTTGGGGAGGAGAATAATGGTAAGTGTTAGGATCAATTTTGTTCACTTTCTATACAAATGAAGAAATAAAGAGGCAGTAAGTGTATTCGTTTGCGGTTCAGTTGTGAAGTGACATTCAGGACAGAAGAAGAGAGCAACAAAGTTTAAACGGAAATGATGAGGAGCTGGGGGAAAATAAAAGCAACTTAAATCCAAATAATTTTTTTTTTTGGCTGGAAACAAAAATAAACACAAAGTAGATTTGTTATGTACTTAGAACTCATAAATGGTGAAATTGAGGCATACAGTGCAATTGCATACACAGGTGCTGCCATTATGGATTCACGTTATAAATCTGCAGGGCACTAAAGTGATTACTCTTTCCCCCATGTCTCTGAATGCCATATTTTTCCAGCATGTTGGATCCCATCTGGCCTCAAAGTTCTGTCATTCTTCAGACGTTTCAATTCCTTGATTACCTGTCAGGTTATGACCCTTAATTGTTTTTCTTTTTTAATATCTCTTTCTCCTCACTTGGGAGATATCCATGTGCTTCTGACATCTGCCACCCAACCCCCTCTGTGAGCCCCATGACAAAGCTCTAATTAATGTGTTTATTTCAACAGTGTCCTCACCTCCTTTCAAGAAAAGGCCCAGGATTTCTCTCAGAGCATCCATACCAATCTCAGTTCCTATACTTGAGCTCTTCCACAGTTTACCATAACTGTCTCCAGGTTTTTCATTGAGAAAGTATGGCCTTTAAATCCAGAAAGATTGCTCTTCAAGGTCACAGATTAAAGGGTTATGCAGAAACTATTTCCATTGTACTCATTTAATGGATTAACTTATTTTCAGTTCCACTGTCATCCAGGACATCCCTTGATCTTCCATCCCTTGATCTTTCTATGAGGTTCTGAATAACTTCTATTTCCATTCATTCTAAAAGCAAAGGCATGATTAATCATTTTGAAAAGTAAATGTTCTTGTGTTACTGGAAGAATCCAATCACACATTTTAAATCTGAATCCTTATTTCCACCTTTCTTTCCACATTCTTCTTATTTCAATGGCTTAGTAGCATGAGAAACATATGAGGGAAATCTTGCCCTAAGTAAGCACACAGCAGGTGTTACATTTTGATCTGGACTTGCATGCTAGTCCTTGGTCCCTTTTGATGACATAGGATCATTCAGAATCCAGGGTTTAATTAGGATTGTCCCCACCGATTTTGTGGTGTTTTCTGTGACGACAACCACTATAAATTCTTGGTTCTTTGTGTAGACTCCAAAGATCTTGGACTTCCGTTGCTTCTGGGACAGGGATGGGAACTTTTCAGTGGAGTCCAAATCAGCCAGATGGTAAGTGAAGGCTTACCTAAGCAACCCAACAGAATAGACAAAAGAAAGACAGTAGGACTGTGGTGTGTAGTAGCCAAGTCCTCAGTTTCACAACTAAATGAACCTTTATCTCACCAGAAGAGTCATTCTCTCTGTCTTTCCCTGCTCCCCAGTCTAGCTGGTTCTTAATTTCATCTTGATTTAATCTTAACAGATTACATCAATACTCAATGTCTCTATATTATGTGGAGAACATGTTTCTTCCAGTGTGTGATCAGTACATGGTGGTGGGATCCCTCCCTTTTAGAATCTAGTTGGGGAATGCTTAATGGTAGACCTTGAATGACTTTAAGCATGATCTAAGTGACAGACTGCTTACGATGGCCAAGGTGAAATAGGTTTTGAACACCTGCAAAATAGTTGTCTCTTTGGGAAATTTATTGGCACAAATGCAAGCAAATAATGCATTTTGAGAATCAATTTTTTGGACTTAGATGCCCAAGTTTCACTGAAATCACCCTTTGGACAGTTAAGTAATTTGGGAGGATTTGGGATGAATAGTCATCTTATTTGTACAGCTGAAGAGCTAGTGTTGCCTAACTCTATGAAGATTATCATGTAAAAATATACGAGCAGTAAAGTTCACTTTCACTGGTTTTGTTTCCACCTCTTCCACTACAGTGATATTTTTCTTGATTCTTATCCTTCATTTATGTCATTACTATGTAAAACTGTATTTTATATGAAATCATTTAAATCTGTTCATAATTAAGGGCTTTAAAGCAGCAGATGAGAGTGAAAGAGATGTCAACTTTTTAGGAAATTAAAGATTTTTCTTTATTTGTAAATGACTATGGTGCTTATAGAAGTAGCCCCTGCATTAAAGTAGTAGCATTACAAGCAAGAGCAGGTTACAGTGCCCTGGAAGTGAACTTGGGTTGCAGTAGGGTCATGTCTGAATGAGAGTTCATTTTGGTCACAGTTGTGCCCTCAGAGAATTACATGTTCCTCTCAAGATACCAATCCAGACAAAGATTAAATCCACACATTGAAACGATAGTGCGGGTTGTATTGTTCAGGAGTTTGAGGATTTTGTAAAAGATAAAACCATTTACATTATCCAATCTACATTTCGTTTGATAGTCTGATTGTCAGGCAGTACTTGCAAGAGAAACAGGGCTGATGAGCAGTTGCTTGATGAACAGTAGACTTCAGACTGCATGCTTTAATTTGGAAATACTGATGTTTCTTTTGGCTGAAACCTATAATAATGAAATGTACAGGATACTGCTTTAGTTATCTCGTTATCTTACAACCTCAAGCAACCTTCTGACATATTATATTGATTAAAGCATGAGAAAGCTGGGCATTTCAGCATAATTTATGCGAACTCAAACCAATAATTAGAACAGCTAATTAGCTATTGGTATCTGATTTTATAATAATCTAGGAAGTAAGATAACAGAAACAATACACAGAATTCTTGTTTGGTAATAAGGAGTTTGATTTCTCTAGCCTAGCAGTGATCATTAATTTTGCTGTGTTTTGATTTAGTGTTTGTGTTAATATATTCCAGTATGTCTGAGGATATGAAAGTAACACCTGGTGTGCTCTGTGCAAATGTTTCTCTGCTTCAGGAGAAAAGCCAAAGGGGACATGCAGCTAAACCTAGAGCATCATTATAAACAGTCTGGTGGGGATAAATGCCCATACTTTCTAAGGCTAAAAAAAAGGCAAATGAAAATACATGGTTCTTTATATGTTTGTATATGTGTAAAGACAGTGCAGGGGGTAGTGCAAAAAGAGCATTTACGCAGAGAAGTTTATTTGGTGTCTATTTGAACAGTACAAGGCATTTTACATGCAGGTTTTTGTTTATATCTATGTTCAGGCTATGTTTGCAGTTTGTTAGTGGAGACAGTAAGCCCAATTAAAACAAAACCCCTCTGTGCTCAGAGTTTTAATTTTGCTGATATCCCAAGACTGTCAAAGGTAGCAATTCCACTTAGATTTGAGCATGCCAGCATTGAGCTTTGGTAGGCTAGAACAAAAATAAAGCACTCCATTGCCTTTTATTTCCTCAGCTTTGAAACAGTTTCTTCTCTCCCTGTGAACAATGCTTGTCTGCTTATGCAGAACTCAGATCTGGTAACTTGCATAGTTAGCTTATTACATAAAAAAAAGTTCCAAGAAAAACAAGGAGGGCCACTGACCCTAAGACATGAAAACAGAACATTGTTCACACCAAGCCAAGCTGCTGGGTTGCTGGGCAAATGTGGCATAACTCAGTCAACTTTAGCAAAGACAGAAGTATCTAATTTTTAATTTCAGTATATAAATACATCACTGTCCTTTGAAGATAGCTTTTATTCTATTATGCCTTTGCAAGAGAGGTTGGTAGCTGAATGAGACCCTTTATCAGATGGCATTTCCCACTGGTATAATACCTACAGATGAAAACAAAATTAATCTGGCTCTATCATTCACTTTATTAAACTCATCTTTAAAATGGGAAACTGGAGCTTACCTTTATGTGACAGAAAGCCAGAAAGATCTGGTCAGAGTTTCCATCTATCTCACACTTAATAGGTAAAAACATTTTCTCTCTTACGTCCACTCACCCCATGTGCATGTGCTTCCCACTCTTTTAATCTTACATGCATTATTATGCACCCTTACAAGCATTTCTAGCATTATTAGCATGTGGAAACTGGAGCTGATTATATCCAGCGTAT
This sequence comes from Coracopsis vasa, assembly GCA_026283785.1. Lineage (NCBI taxonomy): Eukaryota > Metazoa > Chordata > Aves > Psittaciformes > Psittacidae > Coracopsis > Coracopsis vasa. Next base: position 63,949 of record JANHGB010020032.1, read on the forward strand.
CTGTACATTAGCATAGAACCTCTGGCTCAACAAGATGTGGCAAAGCTTCAGCAGGAATTTTCTAGCTCGTGAGGTGAATGCAGTGGGCAGTGGAGCTGAAGCATTAGCTACATCAGCTAATTTACACACTGCCAAATGCATTTTTGGAGCTGCACTGGAAGAAAATGAAAATCCTGCTCTCTAACAAGCCTTCCTGAAGGCAGCGTGAGAAAATGATTACATGCACCATAAGCTCATGAAAGCTCAAATCTCAGCTTTAGGCTGTTCAGACCTGGGATTTTGACTCATGCCCACCTCTATTTAAAACCTGAAAATCAAAGAAGAGTTTGGCCTATAGCAGGAATACCTTCTACTTCTGGAATGGCAGCTTTTCAAAATAGATTCAAGCATGGTAGCACCTTATGACTTGGTCCCATAATTCAGCCTATACGAAAGAGGCCCCTTGCCCACAGCCTTTCCCCCTGGCCAAAAATAAATAAATAAATAAATAAGCAAACAAATATATACACACAAAGCAAAGCTAGTCAAAAGAGAAAGAATGTGAGAATGGCTACAAAAAGTCAAGTTAGATGTCTGCCTTTACCAGTTAACATGTCACCAAGAGTGGCCAGTAATTGGTGGGCAACAGAGATGAAAACGTTAGGAAAAGGTGAGTATATAGTCACACTTCCCGAGCATATTTTTCCACTCATCAACAATCCGTAGGTCAGGGCACTCCTGAACCAAAGCACATTTCTTCCTTTTTGACAGGCCTTGATGTTGCCTACTAAGGACTTTAATAAAAACTTTTTTAAGCCCAGAAATATCTGTCACCCACAACAATCTACAACTCTGCATTCCATAGCTTAACTGTGTTGTAAAAAGGACTTTATCTCACTGTATCCATGCACTATCAAGTCGCTTTGTACATATACCAAAAGTTGAGTCCTGATCTCCTATAGATGTGAGGAATGAAAAGAACCCCATTCATTCTTAAGACACTCTGGCCCAGGGACTGGGTTGGTGAAGAATTCATAGCCATTATTGTTGCTCAAGAAGGCTTTTTGAGAAATGAATCCCCCAATAGTTAAAAGAAGGGAGCCATATGGGGATACTCAGCTGACTACCAGAGAGGTTACAATAGCAGATGGGTAACTATGCTCCAAATTCACATGATGCAAAAGCAGAAAGGTTGCTTTGAGCATCTTTCTCACTCTGTACTTTCCACCTAGGCAGGACTTCATAACGTTCAGAGGATAGAGGCACATTAAAGCTTGTTTGAAGCCCCCTACTCACACCTGTTCAACTAACTCTGTTGGAGGCACATGGAGAGCAATAAGGGAGACACAGCTGCTCCTTCACAGTCTCCAAATGTTAGTCAACACCACAGGAACGTGCCTGGGGAGAGTGTTGTAACTACAGAGGCAGCTAACTCATTTCTCCAAAGCCATTTCTAGCCCACACAGCCTCTGCAGAGGCTGGGATGAGAAATGGTACTTAATCCCTGAGGAAATTCACTAGTGGCATTTGGAAAGATTGTGGTTAATTTCCACAGTCACAACTTTCAATGTTTGCATTTCAGCTGCTTCGTCAGTGCCCAAGTATTTCTACAGAAAAAACCCAGGCTCATTTCAACTTTTGGGCTCAATAGAAGGTGTTCATGATACCCCATATAGGCTTATAAAATGGCAGACCACATTTTGAATTGTCTATATATGTGTGCATGAAATGTTACATTTTGGACCACATTTGGTGTCCTGAGGCTAATGGGCAGGATGGGAGGAGAGCTACTACAGACTCACTTCAGCTCTGTAGCACCCTGTACCTTTGCACCAATGATCATTGCCTGGATCACTTGGTGGCGTCCCATCAGTCAGTCAGCAACCCACATACTTGTAAGAACTGTAATACCAACCTTACTCTGGGGAAGCACAGGTCAGAGGTTCGTCGCATAACCACAAGTTATCCATGTGATCCATGTGCGCTCAGCTCCGACATCAGTTGTTTGAGACCTGATGTCTATGAATGCATCACTATTTTATTTATTTGTGGGGAAAAAAAGCCCCCACAACCAGACTTTCCATGGCTGCTTGTGGAGGAGGACTACGAAGAAGGTACTTGGTGTGACTGGATATATTTTCATTCTACTGAAATGTATGTGCACTTTTATATCTTGCAGTATTTGTTCAGTGTTGGAAACAGCCAATCAAACCACAAATTTGGCTTTATTTTTAAAAGTGCAACCGATACCATAAAGCCAAACAAGACAGAATTACAAGGAAACCAAACAGTTTCTCTCATCTGCTAAGGACCTTCACAGAAAGCTGTTTTACAGTACCTATTCTTCCTCATAACTGTATCCCTTTTCTCTAGGGGATCATTTTAAGCTTTAGAAACTACAGAAGCCATCCTAAAGCCATTTTTCCTGAAGGAAGTACTTAAATGGAAAAGAACCCTCTTCTCTTGATTTAGAGTGTGTAAAATGCTATCCTGATTCTACCAGGCTGAAAGCTGGAGTCTCATTCAATGAATGCAGGAAGGCAGTGGATGAGCTTAGTAGCCTGCCCATGTGATTTACATTGTAAGAAGGGGTCTAAGAAGCCATTTCCTTGTGCTTTCCAGAGAATCCTCCTTTTTATTAAAGAAAGCTTTATCTGTTGGAATTAAAACTACAGCCAACTGAAAATTCACTCATAATCTTGAGACAATCCCAAATAGAGCATTTGCAGAAGCTGTAACTTGACAGTTAGTTTGAAAATTTGGTTTTGGTTTGTTTGTTGGGTTTTGTTTGGTTTGGTTTTTTTTTCCCTCCATGTATAATGCCCTCCCCTGTCTCCTGGTTCCTTCCCATAAAAAATTCAGGATTGCCAGCGTACCACAAGTGAACCTGTGCTGCAGATATTTCCTGCCTGGTGGGAAGTGGTAAATATGATGAGAGAGAAAAATTGCTCCTGGGAGATTTTCAACCTAATTTTGTAGACTTAAGATATCTGATTGTCCTGGGAACTCTGCCTTTGCAGCTCCCATTAATTTCAGTAGCAGGTGTCTAAATATTTCTCATGCCCAGAGGTTCACATATTTGTAGGAGGATGTAGATAAAGTTTGGATAAGCATATAGCAATTCTCAGGTTAAACAAAGCAGAACTCCTTGCCTCTTGCTTTCCACCTATTGCTACTTACTGTCAAATATTAAACATGCAGGTGATGAGGATGTGCCAAACTGATTGGAACAAAAACCAGAGGATGAATTCCATTTCCAAAAGAACAGTATCCTCTGTATAGGATGTGGGGTGCAGTTTTTAACTCTCTTTAATGGATGCAATGTAATTTCTTCACTCAGCTTTTTAAATTTTGGGAGAAAAGAAGGGAATGAAGGCCATTGACCTAATTGTCTGTTTTCAGAGATTCATTCTCTTAATCTAAGATATTTCGTTCTTTCCTTCACCACTTTTTGGTCCCTGTAGGACCTATTCCAGGATAAACTTGCTGTGATTCAGAAGAAAAGAAGCCCACAAGTCTCGAAAAGTACATGAGTCATGTACTTTCCAATGAGACCTCTTTCTCCTAATGTACTGCAGCAATTTTAAAACAACTACGGTAAGGGGGATGGTAACACAAGTTTTCTCTGAAAGTACAATTGCTGCTTTGCCGGTGACACACACACACAGAAGAACCAAACTTATATCTTAGTTTGCATCTGATGTCTTCCACTGAGCAAATAGTGCCTTAATGCCTTAGCCTCTCTGCAAGTAAATGCACTTACATGTCAGTGAGGAGCTCGGTCTCCTGTTGCTGGCTGTGGCCTCAGTCAGAGGTACAGCCTGTGGGTTGCACACCCAAGTTGAGGAAATGGTGTTTAGCTGCAGCCACAGTAGGGCAGACGCTCAATCTGAGATTACTGTATTTAATTTAGGGAGCTGTCAGCGATAGTCTGTCCGAGTGGGAAGATGAGGTCTTTTTTTGCTTTCTCTCCAGCAGAAGAACACGTGATGCTCACGTCCGTCTCCTCTATGAATTGTTCGGTTACAGCCTTTGGCATGCCAGGACCAAAGGGCATGTTCTTAACATTTCTGAGAGCAAAACATTACAGCTTCTTTCCTATAGAGGATTAAATTGCAGCTTCAAAATTTGATTCATAAAGTGAGCATTACCGCCCTGCCTATATACCCTTTATCCAAGGGGACCCTGGTCATGTTGCAGCCATTTATTTCTGACATGCTAAATGATCTGAGAAGGATTTTGTTTAATTGAGTTTGGTTCCTTTCTATTTAGTTAGTTGTTTTCCTTATATCACTTAAAAAAGTCTTAAGAAAGACTATCATTAAAATGCACTTTCTAGCGGTACTGGACTTGATAAGAGAGGTAATATGAGAAGATGGTTTTGATAAATGTGAAAGCTAATATTTTTCTATGGTTTTGAATTTTAAAAAATCGTAATCCCTTGAAGCTTGCCTGAGAGCTAGGCATGCGAGGGCTGCATTTTGACTCTTTTTTTAGACTTTTTTTTTTCTCCTGGTGATTTTCTTTCCTTTTTTTAACTTTTTAAAAGTGTTGATACATATTAGTGATATATTAATACATAACCAGATAGGCTAATCGGAATAATAAAATAAGTTAACGCTGATGAGGTAAAATGCTTCAAAAAGAGACATTACTTTAATATTTGTGGTTTTGATCTGGATCTAGAATAGTGTCTCTCCAGATTCCTTTTTTATCTATTCATTGCCTGACTTGCTTTCCCACTTCATTAAAACATTTTTTAATTTGCATTAAGTAACTAGAATCAGACACTAAGGATCATCTAATAAAGGTGTCTTAAGAGTTTTGCAGTTCATGTTCTTTCCCATAAGTCTCACATTGCCAATTTTCTCTGAACTCTATGAGATAACTGTGAGATATTACTTAGTTTAAAATAAATAGAAAATCATAACATAGGCCATGCTTCTGTGACTCTGAAAGACATGGAAGAGATTTTTGTGCTTTTCTGATATAAAAATGTTCTTCTGACTTATTAGATTTTCTTGCCCTTTAACTTCAGATGTATCTTGAATGTCAAGTTTGATTTTTTCGTGTTTTAGTCATGTGCATTCATTTAGTGAGTTCAAATAATTTTCCAGCCTTTCTGGTGAAATTACACCTTTTTAAAAGGTGTCCTTTAGACAAATAGCAGTCTCTGTTAACAAGAACCAACATTTTTCAGACAGACCAGTATGGGTTTTTTTCCAAGAAATTTGATTGCCATGGTCCTGACATCTTCTGAGTTGAACTTTTTATCATTTTTAAAGAGGCAGTGTAGATACTGATAGTATATATGAACTTGGGGGTTTTTGTAATGTTCCTATGATTAGCTGATGGTCTACAAGTTAAAAGCAATTGTTCCTACAGCAGGTTTTGCGCTGTAGTGTTTTTACCCAGTGGCTAGATCTGTTGCAGATACTCTGTTCTACATTTCAGAGTGAAAAATATCATAACTTTCCTCTGTGAAGGATTAATGAGAGCAACTGAGCTTTCAAATACCAAGTTTTTGGGTTTGATACAATATGCAAAATGGCTAAGGGATATAAAATTAAGTGTAAGCTGAAAAATAGAGTTTTAATCAGCCTGAAATGCTATTCTGCTTTCATTTTACTTTACTGAAAATAAGTAATAGTGATGGCTGTGACATTATGAATGCAAGTATCTAATGATGTGGAGTCCCCTTTGAAGAAGGATCCCTTGATGATGCATGTCTCCTGAACCCCACAAACCTGGCATTACTAGCTGGACCACTGCAGTCATTCGTCTACATTACCACTAGATCAAAAATCACAGTGGCATAAAATGTTGGAATGAGAAATACCAGGTAAATGAGAAAAGGTTGAGGGTAGGGCAAGAATAGTTTGGTTTGATAGGGCATGTAAAGGAAATATTTATTTATAAATTGAGTTATATTTTTTCAGCTATTTCTGCCTATAAAATTTTAGTTTCTTGCCTCATACTCTTGTCCTACCCCAAAACCTGTAAATTCCACAAGGCAATATCTTTCACAGTGCATATGGGTCACCTTTTTGAGCCAATATTGCCATCAGGTTCACATGGCAACTCTATGTTTCTGAAAAAATAAATCCCTGGCTCTTCAGTGCATGCAGTAGTTTACTATTGTGATTAAGGACAACAGAAATATAAATCCATGTTTTATTTAAATCCCACAAATGTGATGGTTCTTTTTCTGAGGGTTGTAATTTTTAAGTTAAAATATCAGTATTTTCAATGTATTTCAAAAATAATGTATACCAGCCGTTGATAAGGAAAGCAGCAACAAATCCTGGCATTAGAACCGCTGGCACTACATTCATGTTTTGCTGTACAATGTGTTACACCTCTTAGAAACACTCAGTTCTGCCCAAGGACAGCGCAGCAAAGAATTAAAATTCAAGCACTAGAGGCAGTCTCTTTCTTTCCTTCTGAATAAATGAAGGAAAACAGAGAAGAAGGGAAAATACAAAAAACAAAGCAATGGATGATTTTGCCAGGATTTGCGCCAAATATTGCCATGCTTTTTCAATGCAGCTTTAACTAATAGTTTCCTGTTTGAAAATTGTAATGTGTATGAAAATATATGGTACAATATCCTAGTGCAGGCTGACAATTACTATTGGCTTCACTAGTATTGCAGATCGTGAGTCAGGGTGGAAGAAGACTCACACCTTCTAGCTCCTATTATACATGGGAGCTACCTCACATATACCCACCAAGGAAAACATAGGCTTGTTAGCTTTTAGCTTTTGCATCACATTAGCAAAATAAATGCAGTTTGCTTGAAAAACATTCTAGAAAATAAAGAGGGGAGAAACAGTTTGTCTTCAATAAATGCAAGGCATAAAGACACTCACATGAGTATGTATGACCAAATCAGAATAAATAAATCAATAGCTACAGGATTCTGCAAGGAAAACAGAGTCAGCTGAAAGGTGATGCACCAGGGCTAAATCATTTCTCCCCATCCATGTGTGGGGACATCAGAGGAAGGACAAGAGGGGAAGCCCCCAGGGCAGCTGTGAAGGAAGGAGGGGAAAGCCATCTCCTGGCACCCAGCTGTGGGGAAGGGGTGGGGGAAAGCATCCTGAAGGCAGAATTGCTGGAGAGGGGCAGAGGGGCAGAGCTAGCACGACTGCCCCTGGGGACCTCTGTGCTCTGGCAGTGCCCTGCAGCCAGGGTGCCATGGATTTGGCAGGAGACCCCTGTTCTTCCCTCCCTGAAAACACCTCTGTCTCCTGCGAGGTGTGACTGGGCCCCAACTGTCCTGAGGCTGCAGTGTTTTCTCTGAAAAACACATCTTTATTGCTGTACAAATTCATTATAACAAGGGACTTGTGTTCAGACTGAAGGACACACTTATTATTGTCCTGTGGTTTTCAATTAATAAGTTCACAGCTAACAGTTTTTAAGTACAGTGAATCATGCAAATTTCCATATCACAGCAGCTAATTTATTTGTTTGTTGGGGAATAGCAGGTGCCACATGAATCTGTTTTGAAATGAATGCCAAGAAATGCAGACGATTTTGGTCTGAGCAGTGGGAGGAGGGAGCACGAGGGACTGGCGGGGTAATGTGATGAAACCTTTGCGCAGTGCAGGGTGTCTAATGTGAGGTATGAACATGAAATGAGCAGCAGCACACATCTAATATCCAGAGGACTGATCCTGAAGCCCAGCCCTCACTAACAGGGGGGGTTCTGGCCAGAGCTAACACGACTGTGTCTCCAGGTCAGAATGATAAAATCCAGGTGCTTTCTGTATATGATTGCCAATGACTTCATTCTGTCTTCCACGTACAGTTCCAGCTTTTGTTCCCCAGGCAGTTTTCACTGCTGGTTGCAAACACAAGGATCATTAAGTTACAAGCTGGATTTATTTACCTTTTGCAGCTACATCTGAGAATAGTTGTCTGTTATACCAGATTTTAATTTCAAGCCTGTCTGATGGGTATATAAGATGTGTTCTTACCTGTTCTTGCAACTTCACACAATTATGCTTTGGAATCAGTTCTGCCTGTAAGAGCCATAAGAGAGCTCAGAGGAAGACTCAGGCAAGAAAGACATAGCAGAGTGCTGTGCCAGAGTTTTCCAGGACACAGGAGTGTTGTGACTTGAGGCACTGATGCTGCAGAGCTCAAGCATGGGCACAACACCCATAGATAGCTCTGCAGAAAATGTACTGGGCTGTGGCAATCACTAGATGTTTGCTGGATGTCAGTGGTGCAAAGGCCCTGCTCTCCATGGATGAAAGTAACTCAGCATTCATACAGATAATCTGCAGCTCATGTGGATGCTCTCATATTGAAGATGCTGCTGTGGTTTTGGCCTGGTCTTCATGGAGAAGGAAACCCAGTAGATATTTTGATGACCTTTTCTAAATGGTCAACACCTTAAGCAAGGGGCTGGACTCCAGACACATCTCACAAAATTTAAGGCAGCTGAGGCTTTTAAGTGGGCTGTCCTAAGCTATATCATCAGTGAAGGATGCTTCAGAGGTTATGTTTCAACTCAGATCTGGTGCTTTGATTTCTGATCTAGCTATAGAGGCAGGCTAGAAAGACTGAGCTTCAAATGGTGAGATGATTTGGTGAGATGCCAGAAGCAAGGAGGGGAAGAAGTGATCCGTGGCACCTTTCCCACTGACGGCAGGTCATCAACTCACCTTTATGAGCCCTCTTCCAAGTCATTCTTTTATATATATATATTTTTTTAAAATCAGGATGAGATATGGGCTAAACAAGTTTGCAACCTGTGCACCCTGGCTGCTTTATAAGACAAAAGTAGTCTGCCTTATTGTAGTCTTCTGTGCAAATGACAGCCCCTAAATGCTTACACAATGAGGCTATAATTTAAACTGTAATTCGAATGTAAAAGTGACAAGAGACCTAAGCAGGCTATCCAAGGGAGAGACTGAATTATGTTCTTGATGTTTGAAAGGAGATGAAAGAGTCACTGATAGGGAGAAGCCCATTCATGATAATGGCAGCAGAAGAGGAAATGGTTCCTGCAACATGAAAGATGAAAGTGGAAGAGGGAAATGCTTATGTAGCTGTAAGAAGGAATTTGTCTGGTTGTGACTGAAAAAGAAAATATGTTGGGAAAAAATAACATGGTGAAAGTGGCAAGGGGGGAAAGATGATGAACATTATTTTAGTAGGGAAATAGACCACAGGTCAGAAATAGGCAGGACCTTAATCAGAGTGTGATAGCACTGCAGAATTTCCTGATGTCTTTCTTCATGCTGGATGGATACTCACATCAAGTGCTGGGATTTAATTAAAAACATATTAAACTGAATAACTCCTCTGACTGTCCTGCACGTATATTTCTTTTCCCTGATTTTCATTTTGTTTAACCATCCAGAGTGAGGAAAAGGCATAGCTCCCGCGATTCAAGGAGCCTGACTTGAATTTGATGGTTTCTTTTACAACCTATAAAAATCATATGGCTAATAAAGAGCATTTTTGACCTTTCACATGAAGATCACTTTTCTTCCAACATATTCAGCCCATCTGTCTTCTTCTGGATCTGTACTTCAGCAATGAAGAAAACCCTAACAGTAATAGGTAACAAAAAAATGAAACTATTTAAACTGCGGAGGGGATAAAAATACTTAAATAGTGTCTTTAGAAATGATTTATGTTTTTCTGTTCGATGGAATAAACCTCGGATGTCAGTGTTTTCATTCAGTGAAGACGAAAGCAGAGCATCAGGGCAGACAGAATCTAACATATCCCAAAAGCTAACATCAAAATGTGTTTTTTTTTCATGTTGATAGCAACTACTGAGTCACAAATGTGAAGCTGTTGTAGCATCACTTGTGTCAGGCATGTCTGTTCCTTTAAAAGAAAAAAGATCGCAACTGCTCCTCAATTTGGACCATATTTCTCCAACATAATTTCACATGTTTTTAATAAAAAAAAATAGGTAACAGGAAAAAGATATTTGTTGTGAATTAAGTGATTCCCATGTACTATACTGTGTTCAAATTCTGGCCACAAACACATTTAATATGTAAATAGTTTTGTTTGTAATCAAAGCCTTAAGAAAGACAGCTTCTGGAAGAAAACAAATCCTGCAAGTTATAGTGCTCAGGCAGACCCACTGAAGTCAGTGGAGATATCTTCTTTGTCAAGGTGGACTTTGAATCTTGGTCTTACAACAAACAAAAATTATACACTGAAGTGCTGCTTAAATACCAACAGGTTCTCAGGGGAAAGGAGAGCATGAAAAATGGGATCAAAATAGGAGAAGGGGAATGAAACAACCAGGAGGGGGGAAGAGGGGGAGAAGGAGAGTGACACAGACTGGAATTGATCTAAAGGATAAATAAAGGTAAAGGGCAAGCTTAATGCAAAAGAGAAAAAACTGGGAGAAAAGAGACAGAGAAAGAATGACACAGAAATATAGCGGGAGGGGGGGAACAGTAATAGAGAAATGAAGGCTTAAAATAAGAGTGAATGCTGGAAATGCTGAAAAGATAGAAGCAATGCTAAGAGGGAAAGAGGAAAAAGACTGGCATAAGTCCTCAGTGACACTGGGAGGAGAGAGGCTTGAAAGAAGGCTCAGCTAAACAATAGAGGGATGCAAGATAGAGGAGTGAGGGGGGCAGCACAGATTAAATGAGAACCAAATGTAACCGTAACAAAGGCTCTGAGATGTAGGCAATGAAAGCATGCTAACAGGGAACTGTTTTGTGTTTGTATGTATGCGTGCATGTGTGTTTTCGCATACTGTAGAAGATTCTGTCTTTCCCCCACCCCAAAAAAGCCCTACTGCAACCCAAAACAGTCTCAAAAACAAAAATGAAGGCCACTCAATGTCATTCCGGACTTCATTTCCTTTCTTTTTCACTTTCTTTCCTCTTGTAATTTTCAAACAAGCACCTCTGTGGTTGTTGTGTCTCCTTCAAATCCATTTAAAAAATTCTCTCTTGCTGTGAAGGCTGAAAAAGATGTGACAATTGACAGGCTGCTGCTGTGCTGAAACTAGTATTTGTCATGCTGACCAGTTTTTTAGCTGTTTCCTTGTAGTTCTTAGATACCTCTTTGTACCTGCTTATTGTTTTTTTCCCTTGGAAAGGAAGCACTTTAGGATGTGGCTGTCCCTGTGCTTGTGAGCAGCCAGTGAAGAGGAATATTAGCTGAGATTCTTCCATGACTGCTGTAAGTCATTTTTGAAAATTTCTGCCTGTATCTGAGGGATTCAAAATTGGCCTTTTTCTTGGTTGAAAGGTGTATTTAGCTGCAACACTGCTTTGCTGTTTACACATGCTACATCAGAGCTCACTGAAAAGCCTCCAGACCTGAAGGGAGGATATAGCAGCACCTACACAGACTGATGGCTGTAGCTCCTGTTATGCTGGTGCAGCAGGAGTGGCCAAGTGACTGTGGTAAAGGCTTGTGCACATCTCAAGGTGAGTTTCTGTTGGCCCAGTCCCCCACAGAGCACAGAATGAGCCAAGAGAGCATACAGAAGAGAAGCAAAAGCACTCAGGTTTGTTCTGTGCCTGGAAAAGCGGTAAATCCTGCTCCCTTTGTGTCCATGTTCCTGAGAAGGGTGCAGAACACAGGAGGTCTCCGCTGGAAATGGACCAGCTCTGTCTGAAGAGGGGAGGATTTAACACCTTGATGTGCTCTCCACCCATGTAGCTGCCCACTGTCACACAGTACCAGCCTGCTCTGCCCTGACAACTGGTTTGTTACCTGCTCAGCTTTCTACATCAATGTCTCTCTGTCAGTCATCTCCTTTCCTGATGCCTGTGACAGCAGATACACCACACCCATTGGACAGCAATGCATCTGTCTGCAGTCATAGATGGGAAAAGTGGCTGTTGGTCCAGCTGGAGAATGAGTCCCTGGAGGGATCTCCTCTGAGCTGCAGCTCAGCCTCAGCTGCAGCTCAGCACATCCTTCCCCGGGTTTTATGAACCTGTATGTGGCACAGTTGCTCAGTTTTCTGCGAAACAGCACAGAAATACAGCAATACCTCCTGCTACCTGCTGCTCAGACAGGTGGTATGAGAGAGCCCCTGAATCTATGTGCAGCAGTATACAATATTTGAAGATGTTTCTTAAATAATGACTGACACTGTTACTTTGTGTAGATTTTTTTTTTTTTCAAAAAAGAGCTACAGAGAGAATCAAATGGGTCACTTGGGACAAGAAGGGGAATACAGGAGAAAAGTAAAATTTCCAGTGCATCTGAGCAGCTTGTTACACAGAGGGTGATAGAAGCAACAGAAATGTGGAATAGTTGCTAACTCAACAGAAGAACAGATTCCTGGTGTTTGGTTAGATTTTTATTTTGATTTTCTTTTTTACCATAACCAGGGAAAATAAACTCTTGAACTACTAAGTGCAACATATGGGGCAAAGAAGGTAGCTGCTGTGAGTAACATACAGCGCTTCAAGGAGACAGTGCTCCTAAAAGTATTGCTCAGGTACAATTCAATGCACAGATTGAAACAGGTTCGGTTTGTGAAGTTTGGATAAAAACCTGCAAAGAATTCCAAGCTCTCCTAAATCTATTTGCGGATTCATTCCTTGGAGGCTGGAAGGGTGAAGTTCTGCAAGTGGATTTAAACTTCCCAAAGGTCTGAACTGTACTTCTATGCCAAGAAATCCACATTATTGAGTTTTTAAACAAATGACCATTAATGATGATCTTAATGATCATTGACATTGTTCTTGTAGGAGAGCCAGGGAAATGTCACCCAGTGCAATCCTCGCTACTAAGGGGTTAAACACTTCCTTTGCTAAGGCTGCTTGCTGACCTAGTTGAAAGAAAAAAAGCTATAGGTCAGTGAGTGAGATTGCCCTTCATTTAGAAGAACTGCCCAGGAAGATTACAGTAAGTGTATAGATACTAAGCTAGGAATTAGAGACCATGGAGTGCTGATTTCAGTTCTTTTATGTGCAGTCTGTTGGGAGCTGCACTGGCATACACTATTCCAGTAACAGAGGATACATTGCTAAGGCCTAGGGGCTTAAGTATCACCTAAGTCTTTGACAGAGAACAGGCAGAATAAAAGATGGGTTGATCTGATTGGGTAAGTGAAGTCATGACTAAATGATCACACAGGGTAAAGGGAAGAAGACATTATTAGCAATCTTTAAATTTCTCTCTCTGAAACTTTCTCTTGTTATCCAGCAATAAGAGAAAAGGAGGTGACGAAGGCAATGTTGAACTTACATATTCAAAGTACATTGAATAGGAGATTGCATGAAAAAGATCAAATTCGGCAAATGCAGAACATGATCTTATTGTTGATCTGTTAACACAGTTTGGAGCCTTGGAAAATAGCAATAGAGAAGGTCCTAAATCTGTTGTTTCTCTGGGTGGAGCAGCAGCAGAACAAAGGAAATGCAGATGTTTGGCAGTTGTCGACAGTGGAGATTATAACTGATGTAATTAAAGCTATGTAGTTTACCAACAGCAATATCTTCAAGTAAGCATTCTGACAATGTCTGACAATGCTGGGTAGCCAATGGCAGCCCAGTTTACAAGTGACAGCCAGAGTTTTCTTTTAACAATGTTTTAATAACTTGGGTGTTTGAGCTTACAAGTACCCCGCACCCTGCGTCAGCTGGCTGGCACCTGTTCTCACAAAAGTAATAGAAGTAGTATATTATATTTTGGAACAGCAATTGGCTCTTGACAATGTAGCCATCCAAAGCACCACATTCAGCTGCAACCATACTTCATCTTTTGGAGTTAAATTGTGGGAAATACCAACAGAGAATTCATCTACAGAGATTTGGGTAGGAGGAGGGAACAGTGGCTGTGCATTGATTCAAAACTCATGTCACAGGTAGAGATGGTTAAGGCAGGGGCCTAGAAGTGTCTGTAAGAAACTGATTGGTGAAGCCGAAACAGCTCCCTAAAGTTCTTTTGGACGAAACAGAAGACAGGGTGCGAAGCACTAACTAGAAAACTAGCAGGAAATCTTTCTGGAGAAAACCACCTGGAGGCAGATTGCTTTCAAATATGGCCTTGAAAATCACTCTAAAATTAAGGCAGCCTGTCATAGCCATAGTGGATTGACTCTAATGCACTGGGACAAGGACATCTCCCCTCTGTGCTGACCTGTGCTCCAATGCAATTATCTCTCCAGCTGATTGTACAACCCTCTTCCTCACAACTGGGAGCTATTTTCATAGATCTCATTGGTTTAGACAGTCTTAGAAATGATGGTCTATTTCTAATGCAAAAAAGCCCTAACAGTGGCTTCCCTACTAATGGACTGTAATTACAGGATTGATCCCACATCTCTGGCAATATGAACCCTTCTGTGTTTTCTAAGGCAACAACAGCAGCATAAATCAATGGTCTGCCACAACAAGCTTCAGAGGATTCACAATGAAGAGACCTTGGTGACACAGTAAGGTTTGGTAAATGGGAAAAACACGTACCTGATTAGCATAGTGTCATTAACTTATCTCCATGAACATGTGAAGGATTGTCTTTCTGCTGTTCTTCATTTAGTAGCTAGCAAGAAACTGATCATTTTCAAAATGGGCCTTTACACTTGAGAGTGGCTCTATCTGTGTTAGAGACAACAGCAGGAGCTGCAGAAGACATAGAACAGATGTTGAACAAGATTCTCCCCTTGGGGGAGAATGATCTCTTTCTTCCGTGAAGATATGGCACTGGCATGTTATTGGATAGGAGCAGGAAAACAATCACAGCATGGACACTGGATTCACAGTCTCTCATGGATAAAGTGTCTCTAAAATCATGTTAATAAAGAGAAACACTTGTCAGTGGAGCAATAAAGAGGATGCCTGTCAGCATATTCATGAAAAAGTATAGCTACTTCATATTTTTATATTTGAAAGTCAGACATCTGTTATGCCATATTACAAAAACTAAACTTACAAAGGATAATAGGTCTGATTCTTTTCACTCTATATGTTTTGCTTGAACGCCTTGGTCATTGTCTCAGCAATTTTTCATCTATGCCTATGCCTGGCCATACACCCCATTAGTATGAATTCTGACCCGCAGGGAAACTTGGCCTCCTGGCTTGACTTTAGACTTGCCTCATCACTACAGATGACAAACTCTCATGGCAATCTTGACTCTAGACTGAAGCCAGTTCCTGTCCCTGAACCTTCCCTGATCATGTTGCTGCGATACTATGGGGCTCTGATGGTAAGACCTGTGCCCTGCCTGCTTTGCTGCTGTGCTCAGCTTGTGGCACACCTTTCCTTACAGAGCAGTCCATTCCTTTTGTCTGTACAATCAGTTGTTTGTGTCCAGCAAAAACACCTACGTCCTCTAGCTCTCCTTTCATTGATAGTAGTGACATGACAGAGGTGGACATGGTAAGGTCCCATAGCTAGTTTATGCAGTATATAAATGTGTCTTTGATAGTTAGCCCCCTGCTTAACAACTTAGGTGGATCCAATAGCATCCAGTGTACTAAAAGTCTTTGTCAGATTCAATTGTTCTGAATGTCTTAGAGGACGATCCTTAATTTAATAATAGAAAAGTGTTTACTTCTTATGGATCAAGAATCTGTGTACACTGTCACATCAATCAAACAGCCGTAAATTAAAGCAGTGGTTCAATTAAACTCTGAGTGAAATGATCCAGTGATTTATCTGAACCTATTGCTGAAACCAGAAGATATTGCTGCTTATTAACAGTGAGAGTAGTTACATCAGGTTTTTCTCTTTTTGGCATCCTATGTGGTCCACATCCAACAATAAAATGTTGCCTGAGGGGCCGGAAAACAACATCCCTGCCATCATGAAGTGTACCCAGAAACTAAAAGGTTGGCTAGGAACTTTATGTGACTTCACGCAACATGATGTCCATTGGGCCCAGACAGAGCAAGAACAAACAACTAGAAAAGAAGCCAGATGAAGAAAATGTGAGTCTGGGACTGAGTCTTGGTGTTAGTGTCCAGCTGGCCTCATTATTAGCCAGATGGCAGGTTCAATATCAAGCCCTTGGAAGGGTCAGACCAGAAAATTACAAGATATGCCAACTGGATTTGGAAAAAGAGAAGCAAAGATAAAAAAGAAAAGAAAAGCCAGATCTATCATGTCCATCTGCTGGGCAGATGGACAGCTGTAGAAGGATTTCTCAAAGTCTCATGTAAGTATGATCCAGGGCTGGAGCTAAATGATAATTCCTCAGAGTACAGATTATACCAAGATATCTAATCCTTGCACAATACAAAACAATAGCTTGTTTTGTAAACATGTTCAAGGCAATCTTTTTCTAGTTCTATTTGATTAGATACCACTTACCTTCTAGTACTTGCTTCCATACTCCTATTTGGATGCCTTATTGCCTTTGTGAAGTCACATGCTTAGTGCCGGAAGAACCATAGAAATGTGGAAAATGGGCACCATTTGTTACAAAGCATTTGGCACAGTCTCACTGATCTTAATGCCAATCCAGATCACCCTGGAAAATTCTGCAGTGGCCTCCCTAAGATGTGTCTTTAAATTAATTTGTTATCATTGCTGTGGATAGGAAAAGCATGATACATGTCCTTAAAATTAACCAAAGGTCTTGGTAGATACCCATTCCCCAAGTCCTCCTCTGAAAAGCCTTCTTTTTTCAATCAGTAGGTCTCTGAATTTAAAGTTATTGTCAATTTTGTGAAATACAACATCAACATTTTGACTAAAAAGTCTTACAACCTCATAGACATTGCATTGGACTTCAGATAATTGGGAAAATTTGAAATATCATTTGCAGGAGACATCCCATTTGCAATTCTTCTAAGGGGTAGACACCTCAAATACATGACTAGAGGAAAGGCAGCTATAGCTGCAATACCAGCTGAGACCTTTAAATCATTGCAAACTTGCCAGTAAAGACTGATCAGTTTTTATGGCCAAGTAAGAATTACGGTTACATGCTATTACATGATACAATTACATTATTAATAATTGCGGTTACATTACAGCTATTACATGATGTTTATGCTGATCTTGCTGCACCTTCTACAGACAGCTTTTCCTAGTGGGTAATTCCCAATGTGTTTTGGGCACAAGGATTTAGTACACTGAGCTTTGAGTCTCTAGATGGCCCCTTTACAATTTAGACTGTCTTACATAGGATAGTTCTTTTACAGGAACATCAAGAAAAAGGAATATCCTGTGCCGTATTCAAGCCTCAAGGTCCAATATGGTATTGTATTGAAGGTTGCTTCCAGTGTTCAAAGTTACATCCAAACTCTGAAACACTTTTTTCAACAGTAACATTATGATTTGTTTTATCTATTTTACATAGTAGCTTGGGAATTATGATACAGCAGCACACTTGCAATAATTTTGTGTCATGGTAAAGTATTGCCCTGAGTGACACAGAATATCTGCACCTGTTATTTTATTCAGGGTAGTGTTGTGGGGAACTGGGAACCAATCAGGGAATTAGCTTCTAATACATCTGATCTGAAATAAAACACCAATGTGAATGGATCTGTAGCAAATTGATACAGCCCAGTTCATTTCTACCTAACTTCTCTCTAACTCCCAGGCAGGGCAACTATATAGAAAGTGTGAACTAAGGACAGCCTTTAGCCCATGCTGATCCATGAGGCATGTCTTCTACTTGTCTGGAAGAGTATTGAATTGCCTGGTCCAAAGACATGTCATGTACCTTGTTAATGGTTTTACAGTGTGGATAGTGGTGTGCCAGTGCCTGAGACATGCGTTGACCTTGCTCAGTTTACTGGTATAGTACTGCTACAGCTGCAGAGTCCAAGTAGGGGTAAGGGGCATGAGGACAGGGGAAGGCAAACCAAATTCAATTAGCAGTTCCAAGATGTGCTACTGAAATCAACAGAGACAAGTGGTTTATATATCATGAGACCAGACTATTAATCCTGTGACAGATTATAGTCATCCTAGATCTAGCAAAAAGGACTAGAAACAATTTTGGCATTGGTCTAGAGCAGTAACTGGAAATAAGAGTAGGAAAACGATGAAGAGCCCATGACAAATTTCTTGCTCTCCTCTGCTCTTCCTGAGCTCTGAGGGGAAAGTTGATGAAAGCAGTCTCTGAATGAGATATTTGGTACTCAGTTAAAGATGCTTTTTCATCTGCACTGCATACTGCTGCATCTGCACTGCACAAAGCATATGTTATAGGCACACTGCTGTTATGCACTTGCAAGGCACCCAAAGGTCAAAAACCTAACAAGAAGGAGATGGGGGAAAAATGCAGCTTGTGAAGGAAACAGTGATGAACTGATGAGTTTTGAAAGACTCAGTGAAGTAAATATATTTTTTTCAACACTCCTGCAGACATCATAGGTATTATGTTGCAGCTTTCCAAATTTTTACAGATTAACTATGAATTCTTGACTTCTCTGAGAATTTTTTAGTTTGTCAAGGAGTGAATGAAAGTGAGAACAGTGGCTAGAATTTGACATGTCATGTAGTCTGTGACAGAGTTTCTGAGCAAAGGCAAGGCACACGGGTTGATGTTCTAGTAACACAGCAAGCTGAGGTAGACACCAGCCAAATTAGGAGGAGCAGAGAGCTGGGGCTGTGCAGCCTAAGCAAGAGAAGAGTTGCAGTCTTTTAAATAAAAGCAGCATTTCTAGTACTTGAATCACAAAGGATTCTCTTACTGCTGGAGTCAGCAAAAGAAACGTTAACTTGTCTCATCCAGAAGAAATTTTCATCATTCTTAGCTTAGTACATGCAGTTGACTCAGTGCAATCCTTCAGGAGGCAATAGTTATCCAGGCAATCTTAGTGTCAGTAGGCAAAGCAGTAACACAGCAGCACCCATGTAATTGAAGCCACAGCATGCGATTGCACGTAATGAAAGCAGCGCTATACAAGGTTACCAACCTTGTGGAAGCGAGACCCATATGAGCTGTTGTGGCCATTAACTTTCTTTGTCTTTATCCATTTCATTATGTTTGTGAGCTTGGTTCCAGGCTAGCAGCCTGTGGTAGCAGGCAGCAAAGACAAAGTTTTGCTGAGATTCCATCCCCAGAGAGAAAATAAGTGACAAAATTGTACTCACTGGGCAATGTCCTGTTTATGGCTTGTGCTTGGGAATGGCCATATCAATGTTCCTTTAGACACAGAGAAAGTGATTAAAGCCTCATTTTAATTTCCTTTTGTATCTGACTGTTATCATCCAGATAATTTCAGTGTCCTTAATCAACTTTGCAAGAGTAAACAATGCTATTCTAATAAGTGTTGTGCCATAAACATTTCTTAAGTCATTAAATGTTACCACATTCTTGGGTAAATGTTAAATTGTCCCATTTTTTGAGATAGAAAAATGGAAGCAGAGACTGGTAAAGTGGTCTGTGATTATATCAGTCTGTGTCAGACCAGATATTTCAAGCTATCCTGTATTTAGGCATCAAACAGCTCTTCATCTCAGGGTTTGCAGCTCTGTATAAAAATCTCCTTCGTGAATTTGTCTATAGATTTTAACATGAAAAAAAAAAAGTACAAAACCAAAATAAAACACCCCAAAAAACCAACCAAACAAACAAACAAAAAAACCAAACCACACAACCAAAAAAAACCCAGAACATAAAAATAAAGCCCCACAATCTTCCCCCCTTCTTCCCCTCAAAAAATCAAAACCCAAATGAAAAAAACAAGACACTCAACTTAAGGAAAGCTTTACTCTTACCTAATGTAGGACAACTGTTTCTGTAACAGTGCAGCAGATGACTAGAAAAAGAAATATACACGTTACTACTCATTACCTATTCCACAAGGAAAAAGCAAAGATGATGAACAAGCTTGTTACCAGATATGACACCCCAAGCAACCATGAAGCTCTTGCTGAAACAGTTGGGATTTTAGTGCCAAACATCTTGATCTTATCACTATCACATTACACAGCTAAATAATACAGAAGTGAATGTGATGTACTCTCTCCAGCAATGACATTATCCCATAAATGGAAAAGAGTGGAAGATGGAATGTGCTATATAAGCATAAAATATACATGTAAGCCTTAATTTTCACTAAAATCAATGAGCCTGGCTTATGCTTTGAACTTACATAGCACATTCCATCTTCCATATGTTATTGTCTCACCAATTAGAAAAATTAAAAAGCCAAGATAGGGGCAGCAGCTGCAACAAACAACAAACAAAGTCCAGGACCTGAAGAAAATAATGTATGCTTTTTATAAAAGGATAAATGGTAGCAACCGTAAAGGCCTAAGACAATTCCAGCATCTTTATCTCATATTTTTCCCATTTTTACAGTTTTCTTATAGTTCAAGAATCATAGCACTCCTGTCAAATCCTCTGAGTTTGAATACCTTAGATAGAAGCTTACTCTGAGTGCAGATGTCAACTTAAAAAACTTGGTGAGACATCTATTTTTGACCTTCTGTATTCTTACGATTTACCTTTCTGAATTCAATTCATGTTTTTCCTGAAGTGTTAAAGACATGAATTTTTCCTGCTTTTTTTCTTTCTTTCCATCTTTTTTTTCTTTCTTCTTTTTTGGGGGGTACCACTCTGATGCAGCTTGTATGTGATCACTGAACAATGGGAACATATCAGTTTCTGGCAGAGCACATGAGACATTCTATCACAATAACAGACCCTCAAGATGGTATGGCTGCAAGGGGGTGAAATATGACTGGTCAAATTAATATATGGACCAGACAAGAAAAACCAACATCGAACCAATATTTCAGACATTGTGCAATAAAGTTTTCCTATATGTGTGTACATAAACAGTAACAGGGGGTATCGTGAGCTACAGGAGCAGGATACAAAGCAAGGAAGAGAGCAGAGGCACACTTCCACACGGTTTGGTCCTCTCATCACCCACCTACAGGAAAGACATCCTGGATGGTACCAGTGCCTGGCCCATTCTTGCTGCTGTGCAGGCCCAAGCAGCACGAGGGAGCTTGTACTAGTGAGCAGAGGGGACAGTCATGGGCCAGGTCTTAATCTTATACGCAGTAGACATGTATAGATATAGCCAAATTTCCACACTGTCACGTGGATGTCAGTCCCAGTCCGCAGCAAGCCTGCTGGTCAAGGCTGTCCTGTTGAGCTGCTGGGGCTGCTCTGGCTAAGCCCAGGCAGGTTTGGTGATTCACAGGGTTCATACTCATGTTCATGTGCTGGGTGCATTGGATATGGGCAGGGCTTGACATGTACAGTGCAACCCAATAGCAGGGAGTCTGAACTCAAATCTATAGCCCCAGTGAGCCAGTTGATAACCCAATTAAAGCCAACAATCAGGAAGGAAAGGGAATAATCATAGTGCTTTTGTCTAGTGACCATTTTATTCTTCGGATAAAGCAGACGTAGCCAAGAGATTTCAGTGTCCTAGCTGGCATTTTGCATCCCATTTGGCATCTAGACCTAACCAGTTGGAAGATATCTAAATGTTATTTTAACCTGGTGACCCAGAGGATCTGACCCAAAGGATCAGAAAGCCTGTTCTCACAAGAAGAAACTCACATAAATATTGCAGGTAACTTAAAAGTGGAGACTTCATGGTTAAAAACAATTCCTGATTCAAAGCTCTCTTAAGCCTAAACTCTCCTTGGCCTCTATGAACTTTAAATAAACTTGAAAGCAGATCACAGATATCATATTGCTTCAAATACCTTATTTTCTGCATAATTCCTGCCTACAATGTCAATAAAGGAAAGAGACCTAATTGTTATCTGGGAAATGACTGCCTGATGCACTGGGGAGAAATGCCATACATTCCTCCTGTTCTTTCCTACTTTGATTCTTAGGAGACAAAATATTTGGTTTCATTTTTCTTTCAGTAGATAATATGCCAACATTAGCTGATATGAGGCTGTCACCTGCTCACTTTTTATAAGTAAATTGCTACAAACTCACTGTTTAATCTTGCTGATTGGCAAGCCTAAGAAATATATATCTGTAAAGGAACCTGCTGTTAATCAGTGCACCAACATCAAACTAAAAAATGTTCTCTCTCATGCAGATGACCAGCTGGCTAAAGCAAATAAGACAGAAGTCTAAGAAGCTGCTGTGACTTTCTCTGTGAAGTGAGCAAACACTTTCATGTCAAGTATTTCTATGTAACAAAATCCAAGCAGAACACCCAGGGAAACCAGAAAGAAATGCAGATGTTTGGACTGACTTCTACTCACTACAACTTGATTGACACACTGATTGGCTTTGCTTAGTTGCTGAGGAGACCTGCATGTGAAGTGGGACCTTTCCCAAGAATTTCGAGGCCACCTGTGACTTTAGCCCTTCCTTGATCCTACATGTTAAATGGTCCCATGGGGATTCCTGTAGTAGAATTCTGGTATCTCTGATCCCTCCGCTTGAGTTCAGGGATATGATATTAAATGGGTTAGAAATTGAGCTCATGCAGTAAATCACAAGCAACAGGTTCCTGAATTATTTCACACAAATATTTACAGATTAATTACCCATATTCCTCCTTTCTTCCTGTAGCTGGTCAATCACCAATTTAGGCTTCTATTAATGACCCAGAAACCTGTCATATGTTGACCAGTACATGACAGTTGGAATATTTTGAATATATTAGGTCTAAAAGAATAAAACATTGCCAATTGCTTTGTAGCTGAGACATTCCTAAAAGACATATTCAGCGAAGTGGTAAGTCAAGAATAACTGGATAGGAAATTGCCCAATCAATGTAGTTTGGTGTTTACATATAATTTCACAATATGCTATTATGCTAACCACTTGATTGGCATATATTTATATTGTTGTGGTTTCCAAGCACTCAGGAAATGTGGACCCAAAGAAGGGGTGATTTCTTTGGGAGATGAAATAGTTGTCAAATACAAAGAATACTGATTGCTGCTCCACTTTGCTTACCAATTTCTGGTGTCCTTAACAAGAGAAATGAAATGGCAAAGCCCAGCGCGGCTGACAGGTCAGAGATGAAGAACAACATTTTTGGAATGCAAGGAAGTTCAGTGCCTTTGTGTTTATGTTCTTTTGACCAAAGTGTTTCCAAACCCTATTACAAAAACTCTCAGTCCTAACCTACTTCCTGCACCACGGTATGCTGAGTCTCTTCTGACTCTGCTAGGTCTGCACTTGTCTTCAGCTTCCATTAAGCCTGTGCAATCATGCTGGCTCCTTACAAAGGAAGGGTTTTCATTCCAAATAAGCAAACAAACATTTCATATTGGTCCTTGCTTATCACAGTTACTCCTGTCCTTATAAATAACATTAATAGTTCAATAGCTTTTGTACTTTTGCCACACTACCACTTAGTCAGTTTCCATCAATCACATGCTGAAATAAATCTCTGATAGAATCAAATTAAGTGCTCTGTGAACAGTTTGCATCACTTCCCGAGCTTGGTCCCTGAACAAGGACTCTCCATTGCCTATTGAATATTTACTTTATGCTACCCACTACACAATACACTCTATTGCTCTTATCCAGAATCCCCATCCTTAATGAGTCTTTTAGCATGTGGAAAGAAGAGGTTTATAAATAACTACACTTTCAGAAAACACCCTCAAGCACTTCCTTTTACAGTATTTACTAACAGCTTTTCTAGTTATTTTTTATGATTTATCTTGTGATTAAAATCAGACTTTATTGTGTCATGTTCAATATTCTACAGGAAAATATATATAGCAGATCTTGTCTCACCAACTGCCATTCACAAATTTTCTGCAAGATGCAAAGCAAAGTGACATGTGGCCCAGAAAGTCATTATATGCTATGATAGATCCAAGTGTGTCTGTTCCTAATGGATTCTTATATAAATTCTGCCCTCAAGGTCACTTCCCCAAAAACCAACATTAAAGAAGCTAGTCTGTATCCTGGAAATTGCTGCATGAGCACACCTCTCAACATGTCATTCCTGTTCTTTGTCCCTGAATTCAAAGTCCTACAGAACAACTCTTTGCAGAATGTTGTGATAACTTGGCAAAGACAATAATATCTCTGAACATATTCAGAACAAATGGATCTGAATGAGTCATAAGTAAGCTTATCCAGAAGTGTCGCACTTCTCTCCTTCTGCCTTTGATTATGAGCAGGACTTGGTGTTAAAGATCCCATCCTTGCCAAAAACTAAGGAACTGTCCATCATTCCAGAATAAATCTAAAAGTGATTAAGAACAAAAGCCTATATCCTGCAGTCTGTGTTACTCTCCTGTTACAAAACCTATAGAATAAAGACATCCATTGGGGAAGAGTTGCTGTCATTGTCAACAAATTTTTCTGCTCATATTTTTGAAGTAATTATCAAAGTAGTGAAAAATCACAGGCAGCTACCTTCACACTGCTGCTCTTCAGATAGGCCTGGGAAATGTACAAATGATGAATGGGGTAGAATGGTGGCACAAACTTTTTAAGGAAGTTCAGGGATTGTAATGAGCATGGATCAAAAAGTTAACAAATTCTGTTTGTGAAAACCACTTACATCACTGAAGAGCATACACCGTGCTATACCTCTGTAACTGCACAAAAGCCCACTAAAATGTTAACTTGAAATGATGATAAGGTCCTTATTCTCCACCCCAATAGCTTTGAAGAAGATATTGACTTTTTTTTTCCTATTTTTTTTAAATAATAAGCCCAGTTGCAGGAGGACCACAAAACATCATGTTGCTCTTTCCAAAAGTGCTACCATGTAATGTCAGTAGCTTTGGTTTTATTTAATTTTATGATTAAAGTTTTCGTTGATTTCCCCACAGCAGAGAATATATCAGTACCTTTGGTTTCAAAGGAGCATTCAGTGGTGAAGAAATAAGGAAAGACTCAACATAGAAGCAGGTGCTTTATTTTAAATTTATGAAACCTCCATAGTGAATACTCTGAGCATGCTGCCAGCAATACCTTTCAATTGTGCAACTCAGCCTCTGTTGTCAAACCAAGTCCCTTCGATGCTTCCCAGCTCACACACTTGTGCTTTTTAACTAGAAAAAAGGCTTGTTTAGAAGTTGTAGGAACTAATATTATATAGAAAGCTTTTAAGCCATCTAGTGAATTCTATATAAAGTTACTGTAAATCATGTGTGCTTATCCATTCTCTGTTATTGGCAGGCTACGGCTTGCTACCTGGGAGAGAAAGGAGATAGGTCCTTCCATTGGAGTCATGAGGACAGGCATGCTTTGTAATTCTGCAAAATTATAGCTTCCCTGATTTTTGCTTGGATGATGAAATCAAATACCCAGGCAGATACACCTATGACTTCTATGATGTCTGGAAAGACATGGACCTGCTACAGCGGGTCCAGAGAAGAGATACAAAAATGATCAGAAGGCTGAAACACCTTTCTGACGAAGACAGGCTGAGAGAGCTGGGGTTTTTCAGCCTGGAAAAGAGAAGGCTCTGGACACGTTTTTGCAGCCTTTAATACTCAAAGGAGCTCATAAGAAAGATGGAGAAAAGCTTTTTACTGGGACATGTATGATAGGACAAAGGGTAACATTTTTAAAATATACAACAGTAGAGTTAGAGTTAGATATAAGGAAGAAATTCTTTACTGTGAGGGTGTTGAGACACTGGAACAGGTTGCCCAGAAAAGTTGTGGATGCCCTACCCCTGGAAGTGTTCAAGGTCAGCTTGGATGAAGCTTTGAGCACCCTGATATTGTGAAAGATGTCCCTGTTCATGGTAGGAGGTGGTGGAACTAAATAATTTTTAAAGGGCCTTTCCAACAAAAAACATTCTGTGATTCTGTGGTTCTATAGACCCATAATACAGATTCAGTTGGTTTGTGGTTACAGGACTTCAAACAAAGCCACTCATACAATTTATACGCATGCTTTTTCCCCCGGAATTGTTGTATAGTAGCACATTTCAACAACAAACATCTTGGCAGTCTTACATGGGTAAACCGTAATAGCCCATTCACCCCTGAGTGCATATGTGCAATTCCTGGTATGTCATGAGGGGACCAGGCCATGTAGGATTGGAGAATTAATAAATGACATAGGTAAAAAACCCTTTCACAGAAAATACAGCCCAAATCCCCTAGAGCACTTAAAATATTTTTTCAGTAAACAGAGATATAACAAAAGAAATAAAATTCACAAAAAGAACGTCCAGATAAAAATGGAGCAGAATTTACCTGAATGCATGTGTCAGTTTATTAATGTGTTTTTTTCCAGAAAGGAAGTAGGTTGCCTAATAGCCTCTTTGACAAGTCCCTGTCTGATCAGATCCTGTTTCTACTTTAGAGAGATTCCACATCTAAGTGGTTTGTAAAGGGTTAATCAATTATTAATAATGTCTGAATACATAATAAGCACAAGGGGCTATGCCACAGCTGGATGGTAAGATATGAGGTAGTCTTTTTAGTGATGAACCATGGATAAAGCAACCTGTTGACCCATTGGACTGCTCACACCCTTAAATATCTATAAACATGTTAGCAAAACTTTGGATGGATTTTGTGAGTAAATCCTTGGTAGAAAGTGCAATCATTTTCCTTTCATTTTATCAATCCATTGCTTTTAAACATTAAAATGGAATCATAGCATAAAACAAGGTTGCAAAAACAGTCAGCAGAGTGGGATACTGAGTTTTTGCAGGAGGACCTAAGCAAGCGTGCTCTGTCTTGCTCCAGAAGAAGAGACAGGGTGAGAAGTCTTCTTCTCAGTAAAAACAACATGCCGAAAGAATTCAGTAAACACAGATGAGCTTCATTTTTTCTACAAGGGTGGCCATTCCTCTTGACCCTATGAGCCACTTGCCCAAATCTTTGTGTGGCTGAGAGCCATGAGAAACACAACTCAGGGACCCTAAAGGAAAGGGACCTCCAGGACAGTTTCAGAGACAGGAAACACTAAGTGCTCCCCAGGGATCTCTCATCACAGACAAGGACAGGGTGGTCTGCAGTGACTGCTCTGCTTAGTTCCCCAAAGACTCCCCCTCACTGGCACTTTCAGCCAGCTGCCTTGCTTATCACTGCCAGGGCTTGGCCTTGCACGGCAGGGTGGAACTCCCACAGCATCTTGCCTGCATAGCCCTGTCACCCTGTTTTGCCCTGGTTCAACCCAAGTAGGGAAGCCACATTTCCACTGCTTGCAAGCCTCAAGCCACTGCTAATCTACTAGAACAAAAGGGAAAAATAAATTGGAGAAAGGAAAGAGTGTGATTACTTTGCTAACCATGGCTGTTATATCATACTGTCTTTTCTCAGTTTTTCCTATCTATCTATATCTTACTGTGTATAGATAGATAGATGACCTCTTGGACAGGAATCTTGTTTTCACAATGTGATCATCATTCGTGGGTTACTGTATCGTCGCGGATTGACCGCGGCTGCGGTAGCAGCACGTTGCAGAGTGTCACCGGTTCTCGGTT